>JAJIZL010036506.1:0-13797 GCA_023969395.1 Amblyomma maculatum
AAGTAGAGGTGTTCTTGTGAACGTTTCTCTTCTTTGTTCGTTCGTACATAATATAGCTTTATCTTTCTCTCCTTGGTCTTTCCATGTTTCATCATGAGTTCTATATACTGTCGCTGCGTTTTATTTCCCTCAAACCTAGTGCCAAAAAGAAACGGACGTCTTAATTCCTTTTCAGAATGGCAGGTCCAAGATGCCCTCCTTACCCTCCAAGGATGCCAGAAGAAGGTAACGATGTCGATGCGAGTTTACGACATTTCAGAATGTACGCAGAATCTCGAATCGCGAACACAGGAAGCCTTGACCGAACAGCAGGTCGCGATTGGAATTGCAGCAATACAGGCGTTTTGAGATGCGGTTCCTCCCGTCTTGTCAAAGGAAGGAAGGTGGGATTTTATGTTTAGTACGTTGTAGGCGCCACGATACCGGAAGGGCATAAGAAGTAGAGGGAATATTTAGGGCAAGAAGAGAAGGTATTGGGGAAACATTATCAATTTCCCTGCGAAGGTGCCACTCCTAGAAGACTTCGTGATTTCTTTCCTGGCGCGCGTTATTTTCATGTCCTTATTCCATTTTTAACCCGTATTTTGAGACAGGAAGAAAGACAGCGTGGCACTATATAAGGAAATCAAGGATAAGATTTTAGATTTTTTTAATAAGACGGAGACTCGAATCCCCATTAGTATTACATAAAGATTAGCCGCTCAAAGCTATATGGTGTTCCCTCAAATGGTTGTATGAGTATCACAATCCCAGTTTCTTACAATAACGATTTGTATTCAAATTGGGGAGAAAGGGTAGCTGCATGTGGTAACAGGTTCTGTGATAACGGATACGACGAAGAGGTCCTACACATGCATCCCAGTCTGTGGATATAAGATCTTTGTACAACTTATAGGTATAGTACGGGTAATGTGCGCCCGTTACTCTCGCGCTTTAGAATTACCGAATAAAGTTATCTCAGAAAGGCCTTCACTATTTGAAATTGATTAATTCTCCGGTTTGAGAGGACTCCCTCCGCAAGTCACGTTCTGCAAGCAATGGAAAGAATGAACCTACACTACTGAGTCTAGCCGATTACCTCTCAACGTTTCTTTCTCAAATAACCAAAAGCTACAAGTCGCTTCCCTTTTATGCTGTGTTGACAAATTTAAAAAGATAATAGCCAAAGTGAAGGGAAACGGGAAAGTCAGCGGCCTCTGATATATCGTGTAAAGGCCTGTAGACAGATGTTTGCGCTGAATAAGGACTGCGCACTTTTGACTTGGAGATAGCATAAGTTTCACAGGATTAAGAAAATTTATATTATTCCGGCGGGTCCCCTGAAAAGACATTCTTCTTTCTACGCTGGCTTTCCGATGAGCGGTGCAACTGAGGTTTTCGTCGGCTCACTTAATAAATTTAAGTCACTTTATACGCTGCCGACATGCCGTTCTTTGTGTTCTCGAGCCTTCGCTGCTGCATTTCCAGACTTTCCGTAAGATCATAAGAGCATTCCTCGAATCCCTGCAAATCCCGGCCAACGGCGGGAAACTCGCGCTTCCCATAGTATACGCTAGGCGGCGAATTAGATGGGCACCGAATTCTTGCATTTCTTGTCGCGGAGTGCAAACGTATTTGTGGAAGTTCCCCGTCATATTTCATGACTGCCCTTTCGCTACATTTTTCTAATCGCACATGTGCAGCTCCTGTCCCTCTTCCATCCTGAGACTTCTATGGCTTTCGCACACGAAAACCACGTTGTAGCTCCAGCACGCGTTTAACACGAATTTATGACTACAATGGGATTCGAGTGTGCACGTACGTTCTCGTCGCCTTGTCCTCGGAGGCCGAAATTTCGCTGTAGTCACCAGCGAGCTGTGTCAAAAGTCCTAAAAGACGTCGCCTTTATCGCTGTCGTCAGTGTAAATAACCAGACAAGCAACCAAGAGGGCAATATAACAGAGCGTGCAATTTGATGCGCGGCCAACGAGCACGCGTTCTAGCGGCAAAGGCGCCTACGAAGCATCGAATCGTGCCGCGATCCTCAAGAGGCTTTTCCACGGGGGCTCGCATAATCTCTCTGCCGCCGTCTCTCTGGTAAGTTCGAAGCACATTTCTTATTGCAGTTCTGAAAAGCGCCCCCATGTGAAGCCAGTGAAAGAACGATTCGATTATAAATTAAAAAAGGGCAAGGAAAAGAGGCGCGGTATAACTACAATTGAAAAAGAAGGAAGACAAAACCCACAACGAGCTCTGCGGAGAAAAGGGTGGCTCTGTGCAAGTGGCGGGAATCCTCCCTTTTATAGCATTGTCCTGACAACATGAACGGTTTTGGTGCTCGCCGAGGCAGCACTCCTCTCCCTCGACACCAGTAGTGCCGTCAAGACCGCGTGCCGGTTATGGGAGGTCGTCAGCACCTATCATAAACCCAGGCGTAGTCCGCTTCGTCTTCGTCATTGTCGTGCGCCTACCTATAGCCAGGACGGCGAGCTGCTGGACAACCACAGCCGTGATTTCCGCCTCGGGGAGCGCTGGTCCGGAAGTTAGGGGCGTCCAGGAGTGAAAGAGGCGCGCAACCTGGAGACTGCTGACGGGATCTCGAAGCGTCGGCGCGCTCCGGCCGGAAGCGGGGAGTGTCCGCCGCCCGCACCAGCACTGATGCCCGGGAGCGACTCACCGCATTATTAAACCTCATTTCCCCTTCGTACCCCTGCCACCCTACTAAGGGTGACCCGACGTCAGAATGGGCTGAGGAGTGGGACGCGGAAAAAAAGTGATTAGCGGTGTGACTCAAGTAGAGCGATGCGAGCGCAGGGTGACGCAACGCTGAGAGCACTGCGCTGCAAGAACATGCACGGCCGTTAGGATGAAGGAAATAGGGAGAAGAGAGAAAAAAACAAGAAAACCATTGAGCGACGCTTGGGGAGACACGCTAGGGAAAACAGTTCAATGTAAACGCGGAATGCGTTGAGGGATCGTGAAGGCAGTAATAAAGAAGCAAGCGGTTTTGTGCTCATCCGAGGGGAAAATGTTGCCCACATAATTTCTTAGAGAATTACAAACGCGAATTTACAAGACGCGCAATCTCAGGCCTGCGACCTTTTCGCTTCATACCTATATAATTTTGCTGTGCTTTTGTTGCCTTTGCTGCTAGTCCTACCTTGTTTACTATTTGCATAAATATAAAACTTTCATTCGAACCTTTATTTAATAGCGAATACTGAATAGCATATACGTATTTCAACGAGATAGTTAGGTTAAGTTTGCTGGATAAAATTTAAAAGTGGGCGATTTTAAGGCCTAGAGACTCGGTAAAGGAAACAGCTTTTGTTTTTTATGAACAGCAAAGTGTGACTGGTAAAACGATGGTCCGGAGCCACTCCATCATTAGCCAAACAAGCCAGAATTTATATTCGATCATACAGCACGGAGAACAATAAGTACGTTATTGCGTACCCTCAAGTTGTTTTTTTTTTTTTATAATGGTATAGGAGAACTTGGAGCGTTTCTTTTCTTCTGAACTAAGTTATTGATAAGAAAACAGCGTCCGTTGAAAAACAATTATGTGTAGAAGGATATCGCATTTCTAGAAAACGAATTTCACTCATTTGTTTTAGGTTTATTCTCACCTAATTCAGTGAAACAAACCGACCATATAGCTATCGCAGCCGTAGGTATGGTGAATAATAACCACATCAATCTTTTTGATCGGTGAAAATTTAAAGATTCAAATATTCGTGCCACAGATGATATTGGGTCCAAGGAACTCGAAAACTATAAAGCCACGTAAAGGTATAAATGCTTTTCATTTTGCCTTCCCAATACTTACACAATCTGTACAAAGCCAAATTAACCAGGGTTCAAATGAACCGTGCCCTTCGTTCTCAAGGGCCCCCGGTAGTTGGAAAAAGGGCCAGATTTCGAGGTTCGGTTCGAAAAATAGTCCGTCTGCCTAATTTTTTATGATTAAGGTTAGAGTTAAAGTATTCCAACGTCAAATAGTTGAAAAGCTGTTCGTCACACCGTAAGGGTATTCTCTCAGCCAGTCTCATATTTTGCCAGTAAAAGTAAAAAACTTTGTACTGGCCCATATAGAGGAAAACAAATCCAAAATGATTGCAGCTGGTTCTAACTGATTTCAGTTTGTTTCAGCATGTCCCAGCTGGTACTAAACTGCATTAAATGATTCCATATGCCTACCAATTGGAAGTCAGTGGGGACCAGTTGGTGGCCAAGTGGAATCAACGGGTTCCAGCCGGCTTTCCGTTGTGAGCCAGCTCCTACCAGTTGGTAAACAATCTGACCTTTGCATTACTGGTGTTGAGGTGAGGTCAGTTGGGTATTAATTTTAGCATAAGCAGTGAAAGCTGTGGCAAAAACAATAAATGATTAGCTAGAGATTACGATGGCTCATAGCTGACAGCCGCCTCAGATTCTCAAGAGGGTTAACAGTTGAAGATCTTATCAAAAACTTTCCCAGCCAAAGGCTCCAAAACGCTTAGTGAAGCGTAAATACATTTTGTTCACAGGCTTACGAGTGCAATGAAAATTGGAATTACGTTATACAATTACATGCTACTGCGCCTACGCGGAAATAGCGAAAGCCACTTTACATGATTATTTTCATTAACTGCATCATCATTGTCGTCGGTACTGCTATCGTTTATTATATGAGGTTTACCGTCCAAAAGCGACACAGGCTACAAGAGACGCCGTAGTGGAGGACTACGGTCTCCGTGGTTCTTTAACGTGCACTGACATCGCACAGCACACGGACGCCTTGCTTTCCGCCTTTGTCGAAAAGTGGTCGCTGTGGCCAGAATTCGATCTTTCATCTTTCAGCTCTGTAGTCGAGTACCTTAACCACTGCAGCACCACGGAGGGCCTGTCATATAGCACTGTCATCCCTATTGCTACTATCATCATCACACTATGCCTAACAGCAGAGTCATTTTCATCGCTATTATCAGCCTTACGATAGACAAGTAGAATTACTATCTCCTTTTCACGAGACCGGCTGGGATTAGAGCACTCCGCAATGGGTTCGGAGGCATAGTGGTTGATTCCCGGTGGAGGCAAAGCAAAGTTAATGTATGCGAACGAGGATCGACATAAGGAGTCGGCAAACAGGAATCATTAACGTTTTCCTAAAATGCGCTTGGAGGTGGAGCTTACGTGTCCACCCTAATTTACGTGGTGGTGGTTTGTGGTTTGTGGGGTTTAACGTCCCAAAGCAACTCAGACTATGAGAGACGCCGTAGTGGAGGACCCCGGAGCTTTCGACCACCTGGAGTTCTTTAACGTGCACTGAGATCGCACAGTGCCCACCCTAATTTTACTGACCGGCGTCCACGTCGGTGGCCGCTTCTCGGTAGAACGAGCTGCATACCCTATCTTGTGAAATGTGAACATTGTTCTCTGAAAGCAGAAAATGTGTGTGCTATATCTAAAAGTCCTTCCTTATGTTTTAAAAGTGCAAATTGTTTCTCCTTGGAAATATGCGCCGAAGTTCTTTCTTTGAAAAAACACAACATATTAAGTAGTCACATTTGTATTTACTTTGCATAGCAAAATCTCTGCGTACAGTGAGAACGTTATCAGCACTAGATCAAATATCTTTTGAAAGTGTATTCGCAAAACTGAGTCATCAGCTAGCATTAATACAATTCAGCTGATTGTTCACGGTCATTTCAATGGCTACCAGAGATCTTTAGCTTTTCCGAGACCACCCCAATATCAAATTTGATACTGCGCGGGAACGATAGCAAGCGCTATACGCGGATACGAGACGCCTTCAATCCGCAGTGCCTAATAAGCTCTTCCTTGAGGCTAGTAAAATAAGAATGGGGATACAAAAACAACATCTATTGTTATCGGATTCTACTATCACCAAAATGAGAAATGAGATAAACGGCCGGAATTTTGATGCACACCGCGTTCACACCGGCTGCATCTGTGAGGCCTCTTCGCCTATTCATTGGGTCAGCTACGTCACATCAGCTTCGCTCTCTTACCTTTCTCACTTGAAGATCACTTAAAGTGATCGAGAGAGCGCGGCTTCAAAAACATCGGCGAAATTCTTGATTGAGGCTAGTAGTGCTTATGGACTAAAACAGTGCATTGTAACGAATACAGCAGTTGCGTTATACTTTGGCATGAAGTATTTCAGTCCATACCGACAATTTTTGGCGGTATGTTCAGTATCTTTTCAACATAATTGTTGCACAGTCAATAAAAATGACACCTAGAATTTTGACCGTAGTGACTATTTGGATAAGACACGAACCCATGCTTAAAAATAATTGCGGAACGTAATCCAACTTTATTCTAGGTCTTGAGCGCGCTTCTTTTTCGTTTCAGCGTTTATATTTAATAACGCGAAAGCGTTACTTTGCTATGTTCACATATTTCTGTCCGCAGACCGCGTCAGCAAAAACGTGTCTGCAGCAGTTGCGGGTAATTGAGAAGCTGTAGAGGTTAATGAGTGGTGTCAATCGATAGAAACTGACGTAATGTTGCTGCAAAAAATAATTAGGCCAATAAGTTAATTAGGTATATAATTAGAACAACTGGTTCACAGAAAAGTAAAGGCGCAGTATATGCCACACTATTTCTGTGGACACCTAAACCACGCCGTAAGAGAAGGGAGGAAAGTGGGAGTGAAAGCGGAAAGAGAGAAGCGGGGGCCGTAGTGGATATGTCTTCAAGGATGTGACGTCACGCAACCGGAAGTAGAGCCGAAAAAAAAGCATAGGAGTGGATTTGCCCGCAATTTAAAAGTACCAAAGACAAAAATGGGCAAACAAGAAGTGAATTAAGCTACTAGAAGCAACCAGAGGCAACCAACAGCAGAATTCGTGCTTTCGCATTAATCCAATGTAGATTCTGCAGTACTCTGATTTTTTGAATTGTATTTGGAGCATTCTAGAGGAGATAAAAAATATTCAGAAGTTTATTTAACCAAATTTGCAAACATTTGCGGCTGTGAACAATGAAGATAACTGCACAAGAGGCAAATGTTGGTGATTGCCTACAGAAAGATAGTTGTTAACCTAAACGAAGAGCAACCGTGGTCTCAAGATAATATCTTAGATAACGTGTGAAAAATCTTCCTCGAATTTTATTGAATGTTATAGTATTTAATTTTTTCAGGGAAGCTAAATAAGCCCAAATTATACGAAAACCGTACTGCTGTCTGTCTGTCTGGACAGTGTCTGGACAGTTAGAAACGGACGGCGAGACGCGGTTTCTCTGACGCTGGCACACGCGCCTATATGTTGTCCGGGTGAGCAGACTTGATATGCCTGTCGTCTTTTATTTATTTAGAACTCCCCCCCCCCCCCCCCCATCTCCTTCTATTATTTTTCCCTCCCTGGGGAATTATGCTTTTTTAGTTTATTATATATATGTATACCCTATAGTGTTTTGTATAGTGCTTTGGTCTTGGAGTAATGTGCGGTTTTGTATGCATGTATGTACCCAATAAATTCTCCTTATACCAGCATTTACTTTCGCAATTCAATTAGGTTTAGGTGGAGCGAAACCACTGCCAACTGTTTTTCTAATCTTACCGCAAATACACGGTGTGTAAGGGAGCCATAACCAAAACTTTCCCGATGATTACGCTACTTCTAAATGCGAAATTTGAGTGCAGCTCATCAGCATTTTCACCTTTATCGATAGATTGAGGCAACAATTTCGAGCAAGACGTGTATGTACAATTAGACAAATATTTTATTTTTCACACTTATTCCTTCACTAAACACTGTAGCCAAATTTAGCAGGCGTCTCATCGAATTTCTAGCATTATGTTTTAAAGGAAAATGAGGGTGGGCTAGATCTGGGCCAGGTCCTCCTCGAAAGTCTAGGGATGATTATCTAGAGATCCGGCAAAATACATCTAAATATGATGCTTCTTTATGTGAGTGAGCGCCCAAACCAAACTAGAGGGTAACATAGACAGTAACCGAGAATTCACACTCGCAGAGAAAAGCATTATATTTTGATGTATTTTGCATATACACATGCATCTAGTTTAATAGTCCGGGATGTCTTATCTTTGCCGTGTGTATTATGTGTGGTCACTTCAGCAAGTGCGTCTGGATGCGTGAGACCGACTGCCCGGATTGTTAATCCTCGGGCAAGTTGGTCGGCCCAATCGTTTCCAGAGTTGCCCGCCCGGGCGGGTATCGAGACTAGGTTAATTTTGTGGTCGGGAGTGCAGCCGCGCAGGATGCCTGCAGGAAGGCAGATGTAGCCTGCCGAGGAATTTAGAATGCCTCTTTTTGAGTCACTGTCTTCTACTTCAGCTCTGAAGGGTGCCTTTTATGATTGGTTCACAGGATTGGAAAGACACAGTATCTGTCACACTTGTTTCTGTTGACACCTGAATCGCACACAGGAATGGAAAGGCGCAGCATCAGTCACACTTGCTTCTGTGGACACATGAATTGCTGCCGTAAGAGAATGAAGGAAGGTGGGAGTGAAAGTGGATCTGGTTACGAGGGACAACGCCGACGGCGACGACGACGCGAAACCCAGGAACGGGCGCCGAAGAGCTGCGATCTAAATCCTTATCTCTCCTTCGATATTAGGTGGTATTGTGTTGATAATATAGTTCGGCGCTTTTTTACTTTTGTAATCTAGGTGTGCGCGTTTCATGTTTCCATGAATCCTGTGTCGAGCATACCTCATCTTGCACCTATACCCGGAGCTGAAAGGTGCCCGAAGTCTCAGTAAAGAGCCGTGCCCACGTCTCAAATCAGTGCCATCACAGTTGCTTTGCTGTACCGCGGCTCTCTCGAAATAAGGTGCCCTGCCAGGAATAGAATCCACAGATGAGAAACAAAATGCACCTGGAGGCATGTCTTGCTCATGATAGAAAAGCATCTGCAGTCAGCTATGAAGAGGAACAAATGCTGTGTAAATCTTCATAAACTGCATGAAATGATGGAGCAGCGAAACATGATATGTGTTCAAGTTCAATGCAATGTATTTAATCACCCTTACTCTACCATATGTTTCAAGATTATTGTAAATGAAAACGCGCCGATTTTCAACTCTCTATGATTCTTTCCCCAGATCTTCGTATCAGTGCGTGTGTTTACGGCAACTCAGTGAAACGTGTAGGAGATTTGGTTGTGTCATAATCAGATGTGGCGTCATAATGATGTCTGTTCCGGGTATTAGACATCACCGGGTGGGACGTCATGATGGCGTCACATCCGGTCATGCCGTCACGTCCCGACCGATGATGTCATCATGTGAGTCATCTCTGTCGTCATCATCGTCACTGTCGCTATCACTAATTACCACTATCATTATCGGTCACAATCTACCACTGACTAAATCTCTTCACAGAGAGCTTTAAATATAAACAATGGTAGTTTTTCTTTATGGTAATTGCGTTGGCATGACGCTAGAGAAGAACTATTATGCATTTGTCACGTGCCCGGCGTAGCGACGTCAGGATGATTGCACCTATAGTGTGACCGCACCCCGGGAGTATTAGCAATTAAAGGTCTTAGCTTTAAAGTTGTTAACTGTCTTTGCAGCGGCGTATTTTCATTCGCCGCTTGGATTTTTTTTCACTTTGCGGCAACATTGGTGACAGCACTAGGAATTAGTCGGTAGTAATCTCTATTTCGTTTGCTTTTATTCGTATAATCGCGCTATTGAAAATGTTTCAGAGAAAGCTTCTTAGTATTTTTTACGTTTTTGGGGTCTACTAGGATCACAAGTGACGTCATGAAGATTATGGAAAAGAAAAACTCCGGGGCTAGCTGTAGTGAGGCGTTGTTCTCTGTGTAAACAATGAATTATTTCCAATTGAAACCGAAACAGGAAGCTACAGAAGAAATTAGTGGCGGACAGCCGAGGCGAGACGTGTGTCGACGTTGTACACCAGAGCACCACCGATCACCATTAGGCTTCCTCCCTCCTCTCAAGGGAGGCCCTCAAATAAAACGGCTCCAAATGGAGTCTAGATCAGGTCTGGCCAAAGTAGCATTCGAAATACATTAATCACCAATGCTTCTCCGCTCTAAAGCGACGCGCGAGACGAAGAATGACGACAACTCGCGCTGGAAAAAAATAAAATAAGGCCATCGATAGGGAAAGAGAGAGAAGAACCGAAAAAGCGTTGGAACGCTCTCAAAGTGAAAGGAGCAAGAAAAAGGTGTGGCACGGGCATGCAGCTCCTAGCAGCAGAGGAAAAGGAAGAGCTTGCAGTCCAACGCCACCACCACTCCTTCCATCCATTCCCCGTCCAAAGTCTACATTTTGCCTTAAACAAGCTAGAAGGCTAGAAAATCTTCGACGCTGTGGGACATCTCTAGTTTGTCTCCATTTCAAAACTGGAATTGGGAATTTGAGGATGAGACCGGTTCTAGAACAAAAATAAAAACACGACAAACTGAAAGTAAGACCGAATAGCGAAAAAAAAAATATGTAGCGAGAACATTTTCCCCAGGAAACCTCTAATCTGTTGTGCCGGCAATTTCTTTTTTTTTAAGCAGTCCATGGGGCACTTTTTAGAGCAGAGTTGTGGCCGGATGGTTTGACTCTCCGATGTATATTCAAGGACGTTTTGTGGCGAAGAAGATATTCGCTTCGCATTAGAAGCGAAATTGTTGGAATCTGAGAAGTTATTGCTTCTACAATATGAATAAAAACTTCGCAGAAAGGTCTTTGGTTTCTCTGATCCACTTGAAATGAGCCTATTTTGTAGTAGAAATGGTTCCCCGCGATGTTTCTTACTGAAATCTAATATACATTCGTATGAGGTGTACATCATAACTTATATATTTCCAACTGAATATTTCGTTCAGCGACTTTGAAAAGTAATGATAAAATACCGTTATAATAACGTCCTGCGTTTATACTAATCCGTGCCTCACACCCGGCACATCCACATGCAAAGCCCACCTAATAAAGGTTTAAAGCACCCAATAAATAGTTGGCTAAATAGCTCGGATACTTCGGGACGCAAAGCTAAACGAAGCAACACTTAGGGAAACGAGAGTTAATTTTGCTTCGGCATGTAGACCTGGGCTTAGCCGAGCTGAGCAGCCGCACCTTTTCGTCTTTTTCTTTTTCTTTTTTTTTTTGCTGCCCGGGAGTGCGACCATGCACGTGCGTTATCTATGCTTATCTATAACAGCTAGATAATCCAGTACTGAGCCACCTAATGTTATCAAGATGGCGGGCACGCCTGCCACACTGTGCTGACGCGGCCACGCTTTGAACACTCCGTCAGTGAGGTAACACTGGTGTTCAGCGAAAACCGATGTCTAAATAATGTACAGGATGAAATGAGTCGGAACGCGCAAAACAGGATGAATCTTATTCATCCTACCAAAATTCAGCACAAACCTTTGATACCTTCGCGTTCAATGGTCTCTTACTGTAGCACTTAATGCTACAACAAAACAACGAACCTACAAACGCGCCGTTGAAGAGAAAGTGGCATGGCGGGCCCTTGCCGGATCGCCCGATAATGAGTCGTCGTCTCTGGTTTCTGAAGGAAGGATGCCCCGTGCTCGGCAAAAGTTCACAGCTTCAAAATAACAGTGCTATGGTAAAAATTAGCTGAAAACAAAACAATAAGGTTTTCTCCTCCACACATGGACTGGAACAACTATCATTCCGTGCCTACCACGAGCACGCTAACCTTTAATAACTGCTAAACAAGCATACATTCCTTTTTGTCCAGAGGAACAACGTTTTCCGCAGTGCATCTTTTTTCCAAGCGCTGAAATTGTGGTCTTACTAACCCGATGTACCTTTGATCATGCTGAATCTTTTTCCTGGCTGTCAAGAGGAGACACTAATGTTTCACATTTGTTTTCGCAGTTTTTTGTGGGTACTTCTCAGAATATTCTAATTTACTAGTGCTGCTATTTTGCGTCATCATATGAGCGTTTAACTAGTGAAATCACGATTTAGTCATATTGAGAGCTGCGACAGCTAAGGAAACCGAAGAAAGCGTACAATAGATTCCCCTGCAAATATTTCTGCAGTATACTTTCCATTTGGCCATTATAAGAACAAGGTGGATTTCTCACAGCTACTGCATTCGCTCAGTCTCAAGACCTGCAACTTGCAGTTGTTCGTCATCGATGTGTATCCGTTTCGTATCGAAAATATTTTTATGTTCCTGGTGAAACGCTACATCCTTCTTCGCAATTTCGCGTTGCAATTTTTTCACTCGCAGACATGATGGTGCACGAGAAGACCACCCGAGTGGCATCGGTTGCAGTTTGTAATAAAGCATAATCTCACGGGAACAACCTGTGATATGCAATGCAATGAGCTGAAGAGAGGATACACATCGAAAGGCCTCATAGAAAAACCGCGCGTACTCCAAATATGCAGAAAATTTGGAATATACACCTATTGCATGCGTTTTCATCCTCATCCGCACGCTGACATAGCTGGGGAAAGACCTTCCAAAGTGAAATCCATACCGTACTGGTGCGTCCAGTTTGAATTCGGAGTCGGACATGATCTGTCCGGCTTGAGATCTATGTAGGACTTTCCTGACCGTCTTGGGCTCCTAACCGGAAGTGACCACTCTCTTTCGAGCTCCATATCGGAGTCATCGGTACGGTTTGAGGGGCTATACATAAAAAAACATGACCCAGGTGTTTTTTGAACACCTGCACCGCTGGGAAGCGGGCCGTCCTGGTATGCATGCTCACGTTATCTATTTTCGAGTTATTGGTTTTCTTCTAATGTTATTCGGAACATTTGCTCAATTTCTGGCTTCCTCCGAAGGAGACTTGCCTTGCTTTTAGTGCGTCTGCGTGGAAGCACTTCGCGTATGTAACATTCGTCAGCTCTCCACTTTCTCTTTTCGCCCCCCCCACCCACTCCCCCCTCGTTTCTCTCTCTCTCTTTCTATCTCCGTTTTTGTTGCATTACCAGCCATTAATCAACGAGAGCTTGTCGCCCTTCCTATCTATTCAGTGATGTGTGTTTCTCCAATTCCTTCTCCCTCTCTTAACAGTGGCGGAATGTGCGGATTTATTCTCCATTCTCAATTCTACCCCGAAGAAGGACGGGCCACCTTCCGAAACTGTTGTTAAAATAAAATAGGTAATCGGGAAAGCTGTGTTGCATCCTGTTTGAACTTAATTCTGGCCCAGTAGTCACAAGCAAACCATGTCTATATTGTAAAAGAAGGCTAGGTCGAGACGGCGAGGTCGTGACGGCAAGAACAGCGAAGCCTTGTCTCGCGTTTTAATCCGATCACGAACCCAGGCGCGGGCCGGAACCCGCGCCGCGGGACGATAATGATGGTATGTACAAATGAAAGAAGAAGATCATGGCATGTACAAATGAAAGAAGGCCCGCAGAAGGCTCACACAATCTGCCCGGGGGGTCGGAAGCGGCCAGCCTGGCCGCTCCTAACTAATCGATGCACCGCGGCGCACAAACGGTTTCAAGCGCGAAACATGAACAATTTCAGTTCCACGGTGGCGTCGATTGGCTGGGGGATCAACAGGCGTGACTTTGTAGTTAACTGGAGAAGTTTGGCTGATGATCTCGTAGGGACCAAGGTAGCGGTGGTGGAATTTGTCACTAAGGCCAGGGGTGCGCAGTGGTGTATAAAGCAGTACTTCGTCACCGGGACGATAAGAGACCACGCGATGCGTAGACGGCGTGGTCGTGACGGCAAGGACAGCGAAGCCTTGTCTAGCGTTTTAATCCGATCACGAACCCAGGCGCGCCGCGGGACGATGATGATGGTATGTACAAGTGAAAGAAGAAGATCATGGCATGTACAAATGAAAGAAGGTCCGCAGAAGGCTCACA
>JAJIZL010036513.1:0-10955 GCA_023969395.1 Amblyomma maculatum
CAATTCACATTTATATCGCAATAAGTAAAACTGTAAATGCGTCCAGAGGAACAGAAGGTGCAGTATCGGTCACATTTCTCGGTAGACACCTGAACTGCGCCATAAGAGAAAGGCGGAAGAAGGGAGTGAAAGCTGAAAAAGCCGAAATAATGGAGAGCTGCGTAATGATTTCGACCACCTCGGGTTCTTCAACCTGCATTGCACCTGCGTTCGAACCCGATTGCGGCATAATTGCAAATTTTAAATTGGTTTATAGGGAAGATTGATTGTTTGATTGATTGAACGTCTTTTATTGAATAGGAAGGCTCATGGCCATGAATGGTGGTAAAGGGGAGTAGGCAGAATCTTTATTGTTTGCACAGGTCGTTACTCAAATCATATTGCTCTGACCAGGCCACTAAGGGAGCCACACTCGGCAAATGTCATCTGTGTGTTAGCATCAGTTTCTAGAAGAGAAATGTAGTTCAGGCAGTAGGGTTCGATCTCGGAGCGTCCAGTAGAAAAAGCAGGGAAATCCCAGAGTAGATGAGATATGCCGCCGCGCGTTAGAGTCGTACAGTAGGGGCACGTAATCATTTCCTGTGCATACTGACGCCAACGTGGCATGTAAGCCGCATGGGCGATGCGTTTATTAAAGATGCAGAATCTGTCATACTTCTCCAAGGAAACATGAACTGGGCCGTAAGGGAAGACAGGACATTGGAATGAAAGCGGAAAGAGGTGCCCTAGTGGAGCTCTACGGAGTAATTGTGACCACCTGGGGATCTTTAACGTGCACTGACATTGCACAGCACAGGAACGCCTGTCCGTTTCTCCATCGAAACGCAGCTGCCGGCAGTGGGGTTCAAACCCTGATACTCCGGGTCAGTAGTCGAGCGTCTTGACCACTGAGGGGCATGGAGGCGAAATGGAGAAGCATCCGTTTGCTGTGTGATGTCAGTGCATGATAGTGATCCCCAGGTGGTCGAAATCATTCTGAATACCTCCACCGCTGCACCTCTTTTCTTTTTCCATTTTCACTACCACCTTCCTCCCTTCCCTTACAACGCGGTTCAGGTATCCACGGAGAAACTGTGACAGATGTGATGGATTTCCTTTTCTGTAAACCAATTATTATGATTTTGCACTATAATTGGTTTAACGGGGGTAACCCATGTCAATTTTTTCCCGTTATGTTTGTCTTGCGGAAAACTGGGAGAGACGATTATACTTTGTATTGAAAGTACCATTATTGCGTATGAGAAAGACCAAGACCGAATCATTTAACACTAGCTTGTCGCAAATCGAAGGGATACATTGGAAGACGCACTGCGCGCTCCGCATGCCCTTTATTGCGTGCGCTTCGACGTCGGTGCGTGTGTGGGTGCGCGCAGGCAGCCGTCGTCGGAGCCGGGGCTGACGTCGGAGACGAAGGTGTCCTTCCAACCCGAGGTGATGACGACGTTGCTGCGAGACAGGGAGCTGTTCGTGCCATCGCCGCCGCCGCTGTGGAAAATGGTCCACCAGATGTGGAGTGCGCCCATTACCAAGTTCTGGACTTTTCAGGTGCGCCTCTCGTCGACATGTATGATAGTGAGCTTTTCCGTCGACGCCAACGACGGGAGCCAAGTCGTTTCTAGAACGTCGCGTTTCTGCTCAGACGAGTATATGCTGACGCCTGTACAGGGTGTCATGGTGACAGATGCTGTACGTACTTGCCTGAGTACGGAATGCAGGTGTGCTAGAGCTTCCCGCATTCACATTTAGTTTATTCCGCATTTTCAGGGCACAGAAAAATGCGATGGCAAGTACTAAAAGCTGATATGTATAAGTAGCTTGACTAAGGCTTTTATCCTCTTTGATGGCAACCTATAGCGGTTACTGATTATGCACAAACGAAACACTGCATGTGCAAGTGCATAGTAGCAAAATACAGAACTGTGAAGGTAAGCAGTATTTATACTTGATATCAGTACACGCTGAACTAAACAAGCTGCTAATTATAGATAATGAATGCTCCACTATGTTGCTTCGTTAAACGCTTCACTACAGAAGGTAAATTTAGCAAAGTAAGTACATGCGCACATACACAAGATAGCACACACACACGTACATTACGGATATCCATGCATCACAGTCATAAAATGTATATACAGAAAGCAGAACGTGTACGTACTCCACAAATAAAATAAAGAACACAAGACCATGCATTTATGCAGGCGGTTTTATTTAATGTTATGCTAATTCCGAACTTATTACTTCAAACCGTTAAATTTCTCAAATGGTTATCGCGCGTGTCTTGGCGCCACAAGGGCCTTCGAATGGTCTTGCACGACGAGCGGGTCTCGCTTTTGCGTGGCTTTGTGCTAATGGCGAGTGTTTAGTTTGGATTTGAGCGCGGACAAGGTTTGGCTGTTTAATGAGTGAAGACAGCAATCCTATCAGAATGCGCAGTGTTTTCCGTAGAGCTCTTTTCTTTAAACATAATACGCTTTAAAGAGGACATCTTGTTAGAAGGATGCAGTGTTTACAACGTTACCTTACACGGATTACGTCGTACGCTGGTAAGTTATTCCTACCAGGTGAGTTCTAACGGGCGCTAACAACGTAGGGAAAAATACAAATGCAGAAAATTTTAGCTAAATTTTTCACATCTTGCGAGAGCTGTGTTTCACAGTCGTTGCTATTCTGGTTGGTTGGTTTGTGGTGTTTGACGTCCCAAAGCAACTTCAGCCGATGAGAGGCGCCGTAGTGGAGGACTCCGAAAATTTCGACCACCTGGGGTTCTTTAACGTGCACTGGCATCTCCCAGCACACGGCCGCCTTGCCTTTCGTCTCCATCGAAAATCGGCCGCCGAGGCCGGGACTCGATCCCGCGTCCCTGGGAACAGTAGTCGAGCGCCGTAACCACTCTGCCACCCCGGCTTTTTTTTTCTTTATTGCCGACTTTGGTATTTGAAAGTGAAATCAGAAATACAGTGCATAAAACGCATTAGCCAGGCTTCGGCAAACACGGATTAAAATTCTCTCAGCGACACCCCGGCGGGGGCTGTCTCCTAGCTTTGTGTAGTTGGCTGAAGCGATGCGCACATTTCTCACCAATTAAATTTCCTCTTTTATTGTTTTTATCGACTGGCTACTCGACTGCAGCGCCAAGCTGCCGGACTTTGATTTAACTTGGCAATTAATTATTATGCAGTTGCTATCGGTAGCAAAGCGTTGCTATGCAGCCGCTTCACAATTGAGAACGAGAATATTTTTCTCGGGATAGTAGCCTCCGGATTAGTGCATGATGTTGTAACTTAGCTATGCACGCACAACGTTGTTTCTGACGCGTTTTGGCAGCCTCGTTTGTTTACGGTGACATTGCAAGAGCTGTGTGGTTTCAGCCAGGATGTAAGGAAGCCCGTATTTTTTGCACTCCTTGTAAGCGCTGTGCTCCTGCTGGGCTAACGTCGTGTAATCTAAGGGCAATTGTTAATGAGCAGTAGTTTTGTTGCTATAGGGCGCTTGCATGAAGTGATGCATGCCGGGTAAATCCGCCATGATGATGTCGCTGGCAGCAGACGGCGGGCAGCGCAGCCAGGGTGAATTGAGCAAGTGCCTTGTATTTTCGACGGTCCACCGAGCAAATACGCGGCTTTTCGTGCGCTGCCTTTACGTGCGTGTAATTGTCAGTAGATTCCCGAGGAACGTACGCGTCGACGCTGTGCCCGGAAAATCGGGCGCACTATGAAGAAATGCAATTGCAGTGTGAGTCGCGGACCTGTTCAACCTACGCGACGACTGCCCTATGCGTCTGGACTTGGCCGCCCGTCGACACCGCCGGCATTCATGATTTCTAGTTCTAGCAAGTAGTTTTATACTTGCCCGGATTGGTGTCGTTCTCGCGTACGTGTGTTGGCCCGTGCGAGACATTCGAGTCAGCGTCGCTAGAGGAATCACTTGCCTTCTCGCCCTCATGCAGACGTATTGTTGGAATCGTGAAGAACCCGAAGTCGGCCTGTCCGATCGCGCCAGCATCATGCGCGCGCACTACGCGACCATGCAGTGGTAGTGCCGTGCTTCATCGTCTGCTGCCAACGACATCATCATGGCGGATTACCCAGCATGCATCGCTTCATGCAAGCTTCCTATACCTTCATTCCCTGGATTCCAAGGGAAGGCGAGCGTAGCAGGAGGTTTCCCAACATTAGGTGGGTAGGTGAGGTTAGGAAGTTCGCAGGGGTCAAGTGGATGCAGCTAGCTCAGGACCGGGTTAATTGGAGGAGTATAAGAGAGGTTTAATTTCGCCCTGCAGTGCGTATAGTCCGACTCATGATAATGACGGTTTCGTTGCCCCTTCTACGTCTCGTTGTCTACGCCAGGAGGGTTCGAGCTCGAGCGCAGCGGACGAACGTACATGCAAAGAAAGCTGTGATGGCGGCGAGCGCCGGGTGCGCGATGTACGGGGAGGCGACGTGCTAGATTAAAGGCAGCGCTCTTTCTTGCACAATTAGCAAAATAAAAGTGTGAAAGGGTCGATGCGCGCAGCATCAGGTGTAATAACGTTTCGGTGAATGGAAGCTGGAACAGAGAACCAGTCCTCGCGAGGGCCCCCGCTCATATGCTTAACACCGCGTGAGTTTCAAGTGCCTCGTTGAGATGAATGCACCTCTCCCGACCGTCTGCTGCAGATTTTCTACATCGGCTACCTGGCTTTGTTCAGCGTGGCTGTGCTACTGCCTTCGTGCGGAAATAAATACGTGGACATGGCCGTGTGCGCTTGGACGGCTCTCATCGCCATGGAGTCGGCGAGACGTACATACGTGCTCCACAAGGTAAGATATCGGGGCACCCCGCGCGGCTTCCTCTTTGGCTTGACTATGAGTGCATGCTGTAAATCTGGCAAAGCCGCGGAGTCGTTAAGGTTCCATGACCTGCTTGCTAATCAGCGTGTTACGAGAAATGAAACTCGACCCTGACGTACTGTCACAGTCACTTGAGCTGTGCGATTTGACTCTATGCTGCAGAATCGCTGTGGTCTCGTTCGCGCCATTACCACCTCACCTTGCAGTGCTCGCGGCGTCGTCGCATTTAGTTCACTGCGGTTTCTCTTCTTGCTTATTTTGTATGCGTGCTGTTTCGACCTGCGAGACATTTGTTTTCAGAGTGCTGTTGATGTCGCTGCAGAGCGCTATATTTCGCCGTTGTCTTAGGGTGCCCCGATGCCAACGTGTCGACAAGCTGATCAAATCTGCCTACTTTGACTGATAAACTTCTTAAGAAACTGCTGCCCCCGTCCTGCGATTCGGCTGCGACAGGCTGTTACCAGCAGCGACTGAATGAAATGAAATATGACTGAAAAGTATCTAGTGACAGAATAAAATAATTTTGATGCATATTTGTGGTTATCGCGTGGCTCGTATACATAAGAAGTCTATAGGCACGCGAAATAAGTCAAGGACACAAAAAACAAGCACTCAACCAGCCTAAACAGTCTGCTCCCTCGCTGTTTATTAAATTCATATTTAAGCAAATGGAGGGCCAGTAGCTGTCTGATATTTCAGTGAACGTCTGAACTACGACGAAAGGGAAAGGAGGAAAGGAAAGAATTGAAGGAAAGTGAGGCGCCGTGTGGAGGCCCGGGCTCCTGATAATTTTGACCACCTAGTTTTCTTTTAGGTGCATGTAATACACGGGCGACTTTTGAGTTTCGCCTCCATCGAAATGCGGCCGCCGGCACCGTGATCGAATCTGCAACCTTGGGCTCAGCGACCAGCGTCCTGTGGCAGATGCAGCGCCCAAAAAAAGTGGGAGACAATGTTGGCAACTTCCGACCCTGCCTATAACCAGCGCATTTCCAACACACTCTGTAATGTTGGGCCGACGGTTCGTGTTGCCTGGGAAGCTACAGCGCTGTTTAGAAGTAATTCCGCCTCTATAACTTGCTTGGACAGCAGGCACGTAACTCAGTAATAAAGGTTTGCAGCTAATATCGGGCAGTGCTGCATATCGCGAGCCCTGCGAAGGCGCACCATCGCTTTTTCAGCGGGAACCTCCGCTCAGAGAAGAGAGCACGGACTCTCGTTGCAGAGATACCACGACGTGCCGATGTTCCTGCGCTGCATGGAGGTACTGCTGATCGCGGCCTTCGTTGCGGTCTACGTGGTCGGCCGGGTGCTGGGTCCATCGCCCCTCATCACACCGTACACCGTCAAGGTGGTGCTGTGCGCCGCCCTGCTGGGATTCTACTACCGGCAGATCGTCATCTACCTCCCCATCTCGCCCACGCTGGGACCACTGCTCTACAAAGTGCGACTCATGGTAAGTCTGTATTTAGCAGGTCGGCATAGAAAACACAGGATTTCGTCTGCATCATAAAACAGACTGTCGGTACAAAATGGCAAACAGCGGCAAAAAGTGCTACAGAGAAAGAAAACTTAGTCGAGGGAAAGATAGCCGAAGATGTTTGCTTGGCGTGGGATGTTCTGAAGCGGGAGATAGCTTAAAAACACACAAGCTATTACGTGACCAGCTGTTAATTTAAATCATTCGAAAAGTGCGTACTATCACCTTCAACGTAGAGAACTGATTGATTTATAGGAAGGGAAAGGCGTGGTAACTGTCTCACTTGTTTTCTGTGGACGCCTCAACCGCGCTGTAAGAGAAGGGAGGAAGGTGGGAGTGAAAGTGGAAAGAGAGAAAAGGGAGCCATAGTGGAGGGCTACGGAGTAATTTCGACCACCTGGGGATCTTTAACGTGCGCTGACATCGCACAGCACACGGATGCCTCTTCAGTTCGCCTCCATCGAAATGCAGCCACCTGCTCACAGCCAGCTGCGAGACGCATGCATTTGATTTTCGAGGCGAAGAGGCTGAAAGCTCCCTTACATCGTTCGCAACACCCTAAAGAAGCGCCAGTTCAGTTTTCCGTAGGCACACACGAATATTGAATACTGGCAAGCCTCACCGGAATATTTCTCTCGTATTTGCCGTTCTATACATGCAGGTTAAAAATGCCGCTGGCAAGAGCAGCCCATGGGTCGAAGGGTGCTACGTCATTTCGCTAGGCAAGGAGCAGAATTCTTATTGAACCATATTAAGAAACTTAAAGCTTCAAAATTATCGCGGTTATTCATTGATTTTGTCTTCGTGTTAGAAGGAAGACTTCAACTTCGGTGTATTTTCTTGCTTTGGAGGAACTCAGCTTGCACGTCATGAATACTAACGGTGTTTCACTGCTGCGGTTCGCAGGTGGCCGAAGACTTCGTCAACTTCATGCGTATGGCGCTGCTGGTGATCATCAGCGGGGGCATCGTGGCGCACGCGCTTCTTTACCCGGACTACCCATTCAACCTGGAGTTGCTACGGCGGACATTCCACCGAGCATGGTTTTCCCTGTTCCTCACGCCCATCTCGGACCTCGAAGGTATGCAGTCCCGGTGTGGCCTCGCGGATTGTTCGGTCGCCATGAACACAGTTGTTAGTTCCTAAGCTCTTACGTTGCCACAATAATCATTCTTCCCAAAGTTAATCTGGATGGCTAATTACGAAGAAGGCTAGGAAGGGTTGCGAAGGCTAAGGTGGCGCCGATCCTGCGGGGATTCCCTTTGGTATCGCTGTGCTCAGGAGCCACTCGTAGATAATATGTAATTTGTGATTAGCTCTGTCAGTAACCGGGAAGACTATGATCCCCTGACCCAGACGTCCTGAACCATGGTTCGCTGCTTTTTAATGCAGCTCCTTACGCGAAAAAGGCGGTTCCGTCGTATCACAAAATACCCTGATTGGTTTGAAATCTTGCGAGATCTCTTGACGTCACACATTCGCCGACCAGTAAGTGCTCTACCCGGTGGTTGATTGCACAACTTTTATTCCCATCGGAAATGGGTGTCCTCTTCCCCGCGTCTGGCACGCGTGCCGGGGAAGACGGGGAGTCGTGCGCCCGCGGATTAGAGGCTGGCAGGTAGCCCTTGGCTTGTTGCGGCCTCTACCGCCAGATGCTGTACCCGGTGTTTTGAGCTTGTGACGTCATTAAAATAGCTGATGACGTTGCAAGGTAAAAAGAGTTGGCAAGTTGTCTGGCAGGTGTCAGCCGGCATTGAAAGAAAAAGCCGGCACCGTTGTGTGTCACGAAATTCCAAACTATGAGATTTACCTTCATTGGCTTAAGCCCGCAAAAGCTATGCTAGGACATGTATTCCCTCACTAGCGTTTTCGAAAGGCACTACAAAATTGTAAAATGAGCAATTTATGTCGGCCCTACCGCGGTGGCGTATTGGTCGATTCCCAACTACTGTACCGTAGTACCTGGGAACTCCGAAACCCAACCGCCGGCGCCTGCGTTTTGATGGAGGCGAAACGGAGAGACGTCTGTGCGATTTCGGTGCACATTAAAGATCCCCGAAGTGGTCGAAATTACTCCGTAGACCTCCGCTAACTAGAGCACCTCTTTCCGCTTTCATTCAAACATTCCTCTCTTCCCTTACGGTGCGGTTCAAGCGTCCACGAAAAGTGTGATAGATACCGCGTCTTTCCTTTCCTGTGAACCAATTTACTACTTACGTTTTACTGATGCATTATCTTGTGTATTGTGTACGGCGTCTGTAGGTACAAGATAATATATATTATCTTGTGTCTAGGAGACGCCTACCGGAAGGCTCAGGAAATTTGGACCACTTCTGTGGGCGTTTCACCTTGACCCGCAACGCGAAGCTGTTTGAAGGTCATCGGAAGTACACGGTTACCTTGGCGTGAAGCCATCGCTTTAGAAACAAATCCTTAGAGGTAGGCAGGGAAACCATTTTCACGGCCGCTTGATGGAAGCGCACCAGTGTGCTTACATCGAGCGGTTGTACCACTTACATACCTGCCGTCTGGCGCACTACATGCAGTTTTATTATTTTGCAGTTAACTAATTAGCGAGTAAATTAATTCTTGTAATTTAGTCAATATTGCTATTAGACCAAAATTTTATTTGCGAATTGAAGAGCACGTTCTGAAACCCTTATGCCATTTATTTTTCATAAAGAAAGCCTCACGTTTATTTTTTTTTTCGAGCTTCAAAGAAAGCTCGCGTAAATACAAAAACTATCACACGCCACGATTGTGGTGCTCCCAATTGTAGTTCGAGCGAAGTGGACTAGCTGATCCCATGGCTCAACGGCCCATAGAGTTTCTTACTCTTACCTAGAGGGAAAGCTGTGCTGCCGTCTATGGGAGTTTACATGGAGTTTCCAGATGGCCAGTTCAGCCACCATGGGCGCTCAAAGCATCATGGGCCGGAGAGCTACCGAGTGCAGAACTACAACTTTTGGCTAAAAGTAATGCAAAGATAAACGTTGTTCTACCGTAAATAATGTCCTAAGATTGAATATTGTGACTATAAATTGCAAAAAGAGAGAGAAACACAATGCCAGTGTGAGATTTATCCAATATAAGCGATGGCCCTTTCTCCTATTGGCTTAGTTTTGAGCAGCACAAATAGCAATATTTCGCAGTTAATAGGCACACTTCGAAACAAAAAAAATGTTATGAAAATATTTATCGTTGTGCAATCACTTAAGGAAGTTTTTAATGGCATTTCGGGAAACAAAAACCATTTATTGGCGACGTCTGCTTTTGCGCCTTCGCTACTATGGCTTTCGCGGTCTATGTACGCACCTTCAGATGATGACGATGACGAAAAAGAAACATTGCAGGTAACGCCACTCCACGTACCCGAGAAAAACCGACTGTCCCGCAACAAGTAGCACACCGGCCCATGATTCTTAGCGCGCCCATGGTGGCTGAAGTGCAGCGCCCTCAGCTTTCCCTCTAGTTAGTGTAAGGAACTCTATGCAACGGCCCAAGTTCCAGCGGTAGGCTGATATGTTGGTGATGGCTGTAGCCAGCGCGGCGAGTTCGCTGCAACCTGCGCCATCACGTGCGTCGACTGGCTCATAGACATACTAGAAATGAAATGGGCGTTTCTGAAGGTGCCCTCCGACTTTGCAAATCAGATTTGTTTTCTGAAGTCAATATTTGGTAATTTAGAAAAATTATACTAAATAATTAATTGCAAAACAAGAAATCGCGTGTTGTGTGCAAGACGGCTGGCAGATCTGTGTTGCTGGTTTCCCTGGCCTATATCAATTGTTTAGCCGTCTAACCCTTGGCTTAAGTTAGCTCGGACACCCGCCATACATATGTGCCTTAAATCAAACTACCAGCTATTTACTCAATTGTGCAGTAAATAGCTCACGTGTTCCCGACCAACATACATCGTGCCGGTTTGGTAATTAGCCATGCTGCTATTTTATGGAGGAAGCGTGCTGGTCTAATTGTGTGCAGCATGAAAAATAATCTCTTTTCACCGAATAACGAAGCTTCACTTGGCATACTTTGCAGGGGATCCGCGATGCTTCAAGCTGAGAGTCACCAACCGTTCTTCGGAGGAGTGCCGGATTAGTGACTGTGAGTGAAAGCCTCGCTGCTTCATTTGCTTGTCTTTAGTACGAGTGTAAAGAGCGTCGGCGTGTGTCCATGTCATCAGCTTCAATGAATGCTTTCTTGACGTCACTGCAGAAAGCGCAAGCTCTGTTTGGACGTAAAGTACAATGCTACAATAAGCTTCGGAGCCAGGCACTTTTGGGATCAGCGTGCAATACAGACGGGAGTTGAATGCTTTTTCTTTTTTTTTTTTTTTGCTGATGTTTCACTGAGAAGGAGCCTCGCAGCAGCAGCAGCAGCTTTGTGCCTTTAACTTCGTGGCAGGCTGTGTGCTTTAACTATAGCAGCCTAATTTCCAGTTTTTGCCGGTCGTTCAATTCGTGACCCAGATTTCTTGTTTATCTTTTTTACGTTATCGCTTTTGTAACTTTATAGCTGTACCGGTTCGCACACCACACCACGAATGTGAGTTTCAATTATTCAAAGTGTGAAATTTTTTAGAAGGAAGTTGCGGGTTCCGTTTACTTCGGTGCGCACCGGTACAGCTATAAAGTTACAAAAGC
>JAJIZL010036514.1:0-18602 GCA_023969395.1 Amblyomma maculatum
AAATCTTGGCAGGTGCTGAAACTGTGCTTGATAAATGAGGCGTGGTTGCAGAACAGCTGACACCAAAAGCCGTGAGACGTGGGAGCAAGCGCCGCCGGATTTAGGAGCAATACGTCTTATTAGGCCCAAGGTCTGCATCACCTGCTTTTCCCCTTAGAACACCAGGCGATTCCCATTCCCAAGGGATGAATCGACAATCCCAGAAGTTTTAATGTCTCACATTTGTAAAGGGGGATTCAATATATTTGGAGACAGATCAGCGTCGCCGCGAGTTTACGGTAATCCCAACGATTGGCAATCGACGTAAACATTGCTTTGCTCGTGGAAAACTGTAGGCCGACAGATTTAACATAGTTGTCAATAATATCCAAGGCTGACTGCAAGGCTACCGCTTGAGTAAACAGGTCATGCTGTGTACTCCACACCGTAATATCACCGGCGTAGAGCAAAACGTTGACTTCAGGGACATTATTTAAGGGCCATGCAAAGTAATATTAAACAGCGTTGGTGACAGTACCCTGCCCTGGGGTACACCGCGAACAGGGACAAATGAAACGATGGAATCGCCATTAAGCCGTATTACAAATCATCTCTTATCCAGCAAGGATTTTACGAAACTGCGTACCATAAGAGGGAAATGCAGCGTGACACTACAATTCGAAATGGTGGTTAATGTTATTGTGATGTAAGTTATGGGCCCAGGTGCATTCAGGAGTAGGATGGACAGGTGGGCTAGTTGGTACAATTGCATAGTGGGTGGAACAGCGCGAAAAGACGAAGCACAAGAAAAGACGCACAGCGCTGGTCTGTTGTGCCTCCCTTCTTGTGTTTCGTCTTTTCGCGCTGTTCCACCCACTATCCATTCAGGAGCTCTGGGCAGGTACCGGATCCGGCTCAAGGACACACGCACCCTTTTCTTGACCACGCAAAATCACTTTCACACGAATACGTTCTAGCTAAGCTCTCTGGAAGTGATCTTACCCTACTAGCAGCTACTGCGGCCTGTAATGCAACATGTGCTCCATTAAACGCTGCGGTCATTTTGTTAGGGCTCTGATGCAACCCAGTAGCTCTCTCAATATAACGTGCGATTTAGAACCTCCAAAAGTGGTTTTTCGGTCGCTTCAACCACCGTTTTCTCTCACGGAGTTCTGTAACCACATGCAAATGCTTCGGCTCGGCATTAAGCGTCAGCCGCCTATCCTTTCACGCTTCTGTCTAGTCCGCTTCTCATTTCTCTGTGTCAATGCGACGCTGTATTTCGTACCAGCCGATGAATTCTTTAAGCGTCGTAGCGAGCCGCTCACTCATCAGCACTAACGTCTCAAGCTCCATTTTCACCGCTCACAACGGCTCAGATCCCGCATGGCGGGAAATGACGTTAGCCCGAATCCTTCTCGATACTCTTCCCTCTCTCTGACGGATTAATTCCTCGAATTCAATAAACTCTAGAACCCTTGGCAGGCTCGCCAAATCGTGGTGTAAGTTATTGGCCCAGGAGCGTTCAGGAGCTCTTGGCAGGTACCATATCAGATTCACGGACACACGCACGCTTTTCTTGACCACACAAAATTGCTTTCACACAATTACAGCCAAAGTTCTACTGGCGAAGTCCAAAAAAAAAACATCCTACTTTCTTTTAGTCCTGTCGTATACTCGACGTTGGTGCAGGCGAGTCCGACGACTCTCGAAGTCCGGTTGAGGTGGCAGAGACCAGCGGCCGGGGTATGACGCGGGCCCAGTTCACGCCCAGGCGTCCGAGTACCCGGTAGAGCGGCAGGCCACTCCCCCGCGTCCCACTGCCCGGTACTAAGTACTGCGGTGGGTCACGCCCGGGTATTGCGAAGACACACGTGCGGCGGTCAGGTGCGATTGTTCAGTCGCGCTGTCTCCGTGAGTTGTCCACAGGATGGATGGCGAAGCGCTGTGTGACACCACACTCCGGAATAAGTGGCCGGGCGGTGCTGGCGAGCCGGCCTTTGACGCCAGGCACAGAATGATGAATTCAACCGCCCCCGAGGCTCAGGAACGTCCGTCCCGTTCCCAAGCCATGAACAATCTCATGCGCACTGGCTCGCCCCGCACGCGGCCGCACTTCACTTCCTCTCCACGATCAAGCCGCGCACTCGAACACACTTTCAACATCATCACAGTTATCATACACCTTTTCGACATTCATCGCGAGAATGGTACTCACATTGCGGCGGCGGGTTGACGACAAAACTTGCGAGGCACAAACAGCCAGCCCATCTTCAGTGCCTATGGTTGGACGGAAGCCAATTTGTGCGGGTTGGCCAAAACCATGGTGCTCGAACTACCGGGACAATCACGTGGCTAACATTTTTTCTGTCAGCTTGCACAGCGGTGACGTTAGAGACATCGATCGAAAGTTGGTGAGGTTCGTCGATGGCTTCCCTTGCTTTTGAATTCGGATCACAATGAGTGATTTCCAGGTCTCGGGTACAGAGCCGTCTAGCCATATTATGTTAATGATGTCCAGAAGCTGAGGGAGTACAGCGTTACTGAGGTTTTTGTACACTTCATATGGAATAGCATCCGGACCGGGTGATATCTTCCATTTGGCTTCATCTATTGCCGCATGCAACTCAGGCATGGAGAAAGGACTGGCAATACCATCGGTGTCGTATGCTGTCGGCAGTCTGCCAATGTGTGCTGGAGAGCCTACAACGTTAAAATGGTAGTTGAAGGGGGCGCACATCATACTTTGGAAAAACCTTCCGTGCCGCTTCTCTGGCAAAATTGTCTGGAGAGACTTTAGCTGCGAAACGCCTGCAGTAGTCGCTGCATCTAGACGACGGCGTCCTTGTTCCATTGCCCGGAACGTTCGCCAGGGAGATGCAATTGATGAATTGGTATTAAACTGCTCACACCAAGTATACCACTGCCATCGTGCTAGATTCCGCTCATACTTGCAAGCCTTAGCTGTAATATGGTTCATCCTTGTACGTGCTGAGCTGATGCTGAGTGTCGTGAAGCTGCCAGCTCGGCTTGTCGGCTAGCAGCCCGCAAGTTGCGCAGACTGATGTCAGGAACCGGTCGATCGGCATCTGTCCATGTACTAATTGTAGCCCTATCTAACGCGTATTTTGTCAACAAGCAGTGGTAATGACTCCATAGGTAGATTTTGCAGAATAGTGCGAAAACTATCCCAGTTGACCGCCGTGCATTTACGGTGGAGCCGGCGGGCTCGTGATGGATGAACACCAATGATGATTGGGTGTTGGTCACTCCCCCAGTAATCAGGTTCAATGCGCCACGAGGGAGTGCCAGGGCCAGACCACTACGTCAGATCAGGAGTATATGGGGCAGTCCTGCTGTTGCAAACAGTCCGCGTTGCTGTGCCGGAATTATTCAGAAGTGTACATAACGCATCAGTGAAGGCATCCCGCTCATGCTTACACGTGGGCTTGAAGAAGGATACCCCCAATCTTGGTGTGGAGCATTGAAATCACCGCCGAATAGAATCGGGCAACTGGACTATTTGCAACGCAGTGTCAACAGCCAGACCGGATTAATACGTTAGGGAGAGCTACCTGTTGGCATGACATAAAAATACGCTACCACCACAGTTGGCTTTGGCAATTTAACAGCAAGTGCAACCTACTGGTATGAGTTGCATCAGTTTTTCAGAGAGAGGCACAAGTTAGGGAAACGTGTCTCAACATACATTGCCGCATTTCCTGGATGGGAAGCAGT
The DNA here is from genome assembly GCA_023969395.1 of Amblyomma maculatum. Taxonomy (NCBI): domain Eukaryota; kingdom Metazoa; phylum Arthropoda; class Arachnida; order Ixodida; family Ixodidae; genus Amblyomma; species Amblyomma maculatum. The sequence continues at coordinate 3,718 of JAJIZL010036514.1, forward strand.
ATGCACACGACGTTGAGTAATTGATTTTCTTTTATATGTTTGCGATCGTTGCGAAACATGGCGTCAGAATCACAGCCACAGTTGCTGACGCTAGGACATTGGCTTCCTTCCGCGTTGCTTAGGTCCTTGATCGATGGTCTCGTCACTATTCAGTCTGTCTGGCACGGCTACCATCACTGTCATTAGCGAGATGGCGCATATGTATGGCAGTTTAGGTGACAATTGCGCCATCCAATGACCTTGATGTTAGAGCATGGGATGAGAAGGCTAACGCTCCAAAAACAAAAATTATGGGGCACGTAAGCTTTGGCGAAAAGAGTGTCACTCGGCGGCATCGCCCTCTTACGGATTATTGTTCCCGTGCATGCACTTTGTCGCTGCCGTAATGACTAATCCCTTAATGTGTGCTCTGTTACTCCTGTTATCTCACGCACACGTGTTAGTATAGGGTATGTGAAGAGTATGTGAGCAACCATCGTAATAAAGCCCTGCTTCACTGGAGTAACCTGCAAGTGCCTGCGTAGCCAAAAATTAGCATCACATTTCGCAGGAGCTACCCGGGGTGCCAGTCCTTACCGATTCGGCCATTTTCTGTACTCTCATGACGTTGCAGATCTCACCAGCTAATTGGCGACCTGCCACATCACCATAATAGGCGTGGCCGCAGCTTAGAAACTCAAACTTCATACTTATGCACCAGCCTGTGCTTCCAAGCAAGGCCTTCGTCAAAGACGGCGTGAGTTATGAACGTCTTCATGTACAATAAAATACTGTTCCAGGAAGGTCGTTGTCACACAGCAACTCGGTATTTCTACAGATCCTTACCGGTAGTTACTCGACAGATAATCTTCACGTCATCAGTAGCACTTCGACAATGCAGCTGCTCTTCCACCCACTCTTGCGAGTTTAGTGCGAAGTACACCAAAAGCTCTGGGAAACTTACCATTACGGTACGTCGCTTTCCATTAAACTGCCATTCACGTACCATAATACCAACACCATAGCAGGTCAGACTAATAATGGGTGCTGCTTAGCTCGGATATGCCCCGTATAAAAACGAAGAGCTGAACAGGGTAAATAGGGTACGCCTCAGGTCGCAGATGAGCCAACGTTTCGACAAGTGGACTTGTCTCCGTCTGGTCATAGCGATCATCACTGGCATGGGTTTAAATACGCTTTTGCTTCCGAAGAAGAAAAGCTGGGGAGGGGAAAGTGGGCGCGAAAGAGTGGGGAGGAGAGGATGGGTGAGAAGAAAGTGGGTCCTGAAGTGGAAAAAAAAACATCTTGAGTATGTACTTATCAGCCATGGAACCAGGGATTCTGTAGCCTGCAAAAGAAGTAAAAGCGGCAGTACCAGAAAAAACTACAATGCCGGTTAGGTGATTAGTCACCACTAAAGACGGTTGGTGAAGATACACCTTACAAATGGAGGCTATGCAAAGGGCCTTGATAAGGCATATATCTAGGGGGACAATTCTTAAAAGGAGGGGGTAGGGCGGGAAGTACATAGTCACAGGATAATAACCGCATAGTGAAAAATAATAATAACCTTAAGTATGTATCTCAACCTGGAACCGGAGATCCTGTGGCCTACAAAAGAAGTAAAAGCGGCAGTACCAGGAAAAAAAAAAATCCCAGTACCGGGTAGATGATTAGTCACCACTTGGGCGGGTTTGGTGCAGATACACCTTACAAAGGGAGGGTTTGCGAAGGGCCCTGATAAGGCATATATCTAAGGGGTACAATTCTTAAAACTTTCTGCTAAGGGGGGGGGGGGGGGGGGGAATACAAAGTCCAGGATAATAAGCGCACAGGGAACCACAACTGACATGAGAAAATAAAAAAGAGAGAAAAATAATAAAAAAAATGTTTGAGGACAAATTCAAGCAACAAGTGATAAGGAGGGAAAGTGTTTAGAGGAACGTGTAGGGGTATGCTATTGCGGAAGGGAATACGGTGTACGTGCGTTGTGAATAAACTGTACAATTTAGGCTATGTGAGATTGTTTTCCCGAATCGTTATGATGGAGAGGGAATATACCTAAGGGATTCTAACGTTCCCTCAGATATATTTATTCCCCCGTTATGCAAGAGAATTCTTTGCGGCGCTTCGTTATGTTGCGTTCCTAAGCCAAGTTGGATTCGTGAAAGCATGGCGGTAGTTTACTCTGCGGAAGCCTTCTTAAGCATTCTTATGCACAGTTTGCCTTGGTTTATGTCCTCACTGGCTGTCTGTGAACTTCAAGGAAACGCACCCGAATCACTGATTCCAGCACGCGACTCATCAACGCCTGTCTGGGAACCTCCAGGGGACACCATTACAGCGTCTAGACGTCAAAGAGGTCATTAGGGCATTTTTAAAAGGGAGGTTAGCGGATGAGCAGCGGTGGCGGTGGTAAAAAAAGAGTAGGCAGGTGACTAAAAAGCTATCTTCATACATTGCATGGATTCAAGGGCCTTATCATCGCTCTATATTGAACTTTATTAAATCAGCTAACCTTTTTCCTTTCATTTAATACCCCCTTCATTTTTACATATTCGATTATGCCCTGAGGCTGAAAACAACGTTATTAAAAAAAAAAGCTATCTAGAATTGTGTCAGACAAGGTTGTACTTTTTGGATATATGTGCCGGTATGAATAAAGTTTTCCAGGTGTGTGAAGAAGCAGCAACAGGTGTGCGAAGTAGAAAAAGTAGCGAGTGCCGCTAGCTCCAAAGCATACGTGCGAAGGACTTCGGCGCCGGCTCTTCTCGCCGCACCTGAGTTCAAATTTACCGCGCCGAAGATCTTGGCTCGACTCACTCGAAGACCTTGGCCTTTCCCTTAAAAACGCAGCGCAGCTGGCCGTAAAATTTCAAATTGGTTCACTTTACATGTTCCCATGACAAGGGCGAGTTCGCGTCGTGTTTTCCACCTTTTAATAAATTGCCTCTATGTTTAATTATAACCTCAAAGTCATAAAAGTTTTCTATGCTTTATATGTGTCAGTGATTGCTGGCCCCCTTCTTGAATAGTATGCCATAACAAAGTCCCTAATTTTTTCCTTATTCTTGCTGACTTTATAAACATGGGCTTTGAATCAGACGGCCTAGACTTCATAAGTAGTGTAACCCTAGTGGTCGCATGCCTCTTACCTCTCCTGCCAGATAACGTTTTACATGACGCCCGCAGTTTCACAGGACCTTCCATGCCGGCCACTGTGGAGACGAGTGGCGGTGGCGAACACTCTAAAGAATAACGTAGACTAAACATAAATGCCTAACAAACTTTCAATCTTCAATTGTCTTGAATCCGTCCAGACCAAAGCAGAGAGCTTTATTACATCACCATACTCATGGTTTCAGAGCATATCAACAATCCCTGCTGTGGCAAGCAATATTCCCGATTAGGTGAATATAACTCACGCTTTCTTAGGTAGCGTGGTTTTACATATCCGCCTTGATCCATTCGAGGTTGCCCTTTTTGGCGAAATGAAAAATGCGCTTTGGCTGATATTATTATGCACCAATGAAGAGGGGTGTTTTTTACTGTAAAAGAATGTTTCTACCTAGGGTGCTGCTGAAATGTTCAGAGCTCAGGCCTCTTATGCACTTACAAGGCTAGGCTGTTATTCGCAGCCTGGCACTTACTTGATAAGAATTCTGTTCTCACTTCGTTTTCATAATTCATTGTAACATGTACTTTAGGGCGGGGCACTTTTCGAGAATTAGTTGAGTACGTAGACAATGTAGAATTTGCTAGCATTTTACACTGTCTCACAGTCAAGACTGCATCAATTACATTAGAAACTAATTGAATGTACACCTTTTCCTGCTCTGCTTCATAACTTTGCAACCTGGAGCAAAACATTTTTGATGAAACGGAACAGTACGTTTCTATTTTGACATTAACTGCAACAGCCATTTTCCTTTTGCTTTCTCAACGTTATGGCATAGGTGCTTTAATTATAACATTTCTTTCTTATTTACAGGGCTGTTGAAGGCTCTTGGTACTGGACCAACACCATGCTCATATTGCATGCGCTACTCTTACCTGCCGCGCAACTGGTGAACTGTATCGATAACAGCGACTTGGACACTTTCGAAGTGTTAAACGTTCCTATAAAAGATGGTATGCATGCTACTGTAACAATAACCGAAAATTATGATTTATTAATGTAGAAAGAAGCAGGTTTTAAAATGGGCTATGCTACAACTCATAACAGACCTGCTTTGCCGCCTTTAAGGACAAGGCCTATAATGACTTTTTAACGTAATTGTTCGCTGAATTTTAACGGTTGCATTTTTGTGTCTGTTGGAATGGGTCTTATCAAATCAAAAGATGCCAATTGAGAAGACACCCATTCAAAAACGGCGTAGCAAAAAAATGCTATGCCGTTCGATATATATTGTTACGAAATGAAATAGGCCCTCACAGGGGACGAATTCGCAACAGGCGTTGGAAGGCAGATCTTGGTTCCGTTCAGTACAGCACTTCCACTTCTTTCACCGTGCAGGCCTCTTCCCTTCTACCACTTCGCCTTCAATCCTCCGTGACAATTTCCCCCTTCGCAGCCGAAACCCGCTGGGCGAGTTATTCTATCTCCCGAGAGTTTCATGGATTAAAGCGAGAGACTTGCGACAGTTCAGTTTTTGCGGAACGGCGACCAGTTGAGGTAACGCGCGCAATTTCATAAGGGAATTCAGGCCATGATCACATAAGAGCCATCATAGTGGGGCAAGTAGCTTTTGATGCAAGCCGCGGTTCCCGGCTTGACTCCAAACCATATCGCATGCAGCGTAGGTAATATGCCGGCTTCAGCCATCGTAAGTGTCTTTGAAACGCTCTTGTGATGTAATCGATCGCAAGCGGGAAATCCGACGAGCTTCTTCAGCCAAGGACAGTATCCCGGCCGACATCTATATTTTCACTGGTAGAAATCGACAGGATTTTGTCGATGGTGTAGCGTGGCGGACGACAATGCAAGAGGCAGAATGGACTGTATCCGGTAGGTTCACGAGTTGAAAGCGTATGTGTTGTTGGCAGTATGGTGTCCCAGTTTCTATGCTCAGATTCCGCATACATAGCAAGTATGTTGCCCAGTAACCAGTGGATACATTCAGTCAGACCGTTTATTTGTGGATGATATGGTGTTGAGTGCCTGTATGTGAATGTGCATAGACCGCAGCTCCTCAACAATATCGGCATTGAGTTGGCGGTCTTGGTCACTGATTATTACTCGTGGAGGTCCATTCTTCAAGGGGACCGAATTCAAAAGAACAGCGACACTTCATGCGCGGTAGCCGATGGTAGAGCAGCGGTTTCACAATAGCGAGTAAGGTAGTCGGTACATATTACGATCTACCGATAGACATTAAGAGATTTCGGAAAAGGCCCAAGAAGGTCAATCCCAGCCTGCGCATACACACTTCTGAGGCACCACAGGGAGACGTAATCCAGGTGGAGTGGATGTAGGCCGTTTATGAAGCTGACACTGCGTGCCACTGGCCTTGTATTGTTATGTCGCGGAACGCATTCCCGGCCACTATAACCGCTCTTGAACTCGCCTGAGCGTGCTAGTCGATTCCAGATGTCCGGATGAGGGGTCGTCATGCATCACACGTAATATAGAGGAGCACAGAGCCATTGGAACAATAAGCAGGTATCGTGGGCCCACAGGAGAATAGTTCTTTTTCCACATGGTCGGGGTTGTCACTGTTACACCCTCCTCACCGCAGCGGCATTCGCCAGAGACAGTCTACATCGGCGCGTCGACGTCCGTTCTTGTAGACAACATTGAAGTTATGCTCCTGGAGATGGAGGACCCAGCGCGCGAACCAACTGCATGGATCTCGATGATTGATGATTGAGTACAGGGAATGATGCTCGGTCCCAATTGCAAATGGGCGCCCTACAATAACGACCGAAACCTCTTCACAGCGAAGATCACAGCAAGGCATTCTTGTTCTGTGGCAGTATAGTTGCGCTCTAGGTTGCTGAAGGAGCGGCTCGCATGCTTCAATTGGTGCGGAGAGGTGGAAATGCTGGCGAATGGGATATTTGGTCCGCAGAAACTTCGGTCGGAGAAATGAGGCATCGCACTCGACAGTCCATTCAAAGGAAGCTCCTTTGGAACGAATGCAAGTCAGGGGGTAGGCGATATCTTCAAAGCGGTGAATAAAACGCCGGAAATAGAAACATAAACCCAAAAGCTGCGAGCCTCTTTATCTGTCCGTGGTGCTTGGAACAGCTGCTGATTTCCGAGGGTCTGGCCTGATGCGCTCCTCATCAGCGAGATGTTCGAGCACCAACGCTTGACGCTCGCCAAAGCGGCACTTCTTGGAATTGAGGACTAATCCGGCGTTATGCAAGCAGTCTAATATGCGCGTTAAGTGCTCGTTATGCTTTACGAACGTTGTGCCAAAACGTACGACGTCATCAAGCTAGCACAGAAATATGTCGCATTTCATTCCGTGCAATACCATGTCCATGAATCTCTCAAAGATTGCAGGCGCATTTCAAAGCCCCAATGGCATCAGAATAAATTCAAAAATTCCATCCGGCATTACGAACGCCGTTTGTTTCTTTGTTCGCCTGATGCACCGAGATTTGCCAGTAACCGGATTGCAGATCGACGGAGGAAAATTAAGAAGCGCCAGAGAGACAATCTATGCCGTCATCAATACAAGGCAAAGGGTACAAATCATTCCTGGTGATTGCATTTAACCGGTGATAGTCGCACGTGCCGTCTTTCATACTGACAAGAATCACGGGAGCTGCCCAGGGACTACACAATTCCTGAATGACTTTCTTGTCAAGCATCTTTGCTACTTGCGCGTGGATTATTTTGCGCTGCGATGACGACCCACGATTAGGGTTTTGACGAATCGTGCGAGACGAACCGGAATCGATAGTGTGGTGGATACGAGACTTGGTAATAGAGGGTGGTGCATGGGGCTTGGAGAAGTCGAAGACAGATGACTATTGCAGAAAAATGTCTCCAAATGAGCAACGTAAAGTGGTTCTCGTATCGAAATATAAGACAGGGATGACAAGCGGCTTGTACACGCGACGTAAACTCGAACTGTACGCTCTCGGTTATATTGCACGTCGAGGTGGGACGAGTAAATACGATCACCAGCTTATTTAGTGCAGCTTTTGCACATTTACCGAAGGCCAAACTATTGCTGGAGGTGTCCTGTAGTTTGTGTCACACTGCATTGGCAATGGATACTGTTTATGCAACGACCCAAACGCCACGGTAAAATGAATTCAGGACGCAAGGACTGCATAAAATCAGCGGCTAGGAGACGACGTGGCCGGCTTCGCTCCCGGATTTACTTTCACCTCTGCCACCAGTGGCGTGACCGTCGCTTTGCATGGCCATGCCGCTGATAGGTGGCTCAGTGGGCAGACAGACGAAGGGACTCCTCACGGAGCTGCAAGACGGCTTCCGCAAGAACAGGCGCCTCGATGACAGCATCTTCGGTCTCACGTAGTGCATGATCTAGCGAGGGCAGAGTGCGGGAGACTGATTGCCTGCTTTTTGGATGTCGCGAGGGCCAGCGACTGCGCACCGCACGACCTGCTGCTTTGCCGACTGGAATATATCGGCATGCCACCTACGTGAACGGATGTGCTGAGTTGACTGTGCAGTGGCAATACAGTGGTAGCCCACTTCGAGGATGCTTGCTCTGAGCCCGTGGCAGTCCGGAAAGGCCCAAAACATGGGGGTCCCATGTCGCTGATGTTATATATATTGTATGCGGCTTACCTTGAATCCACCCTGCTCGAATCTGGCTTAGGTTTCCACTTGAGCTTCTGCCTAGACGGGTCTCCACAAACCTGAACGTTACCGGGGCTTTTTGCAGATGATTTTGTTCTCCTCGCGGAGGATTTCGACCAACTGCAGCAGCTCGTGCTGTTCTCCTCTCGACCTTTGACCAAGCCTGGCTTCTCACTGAATGCGAAGATGTCGGCCATGCTCTCCTTAGCAGAGCCCCTGAGCAGTGCCCGGAGTGTTGCACCATTAGGTGGGAAAGAAAAACCACGACAGGAATCTGCTATATCGGGGTGACAATTAGTACATCAGGAGAACTACATGACCATCACGAGGCGAAACTACGACATTCGCGCAGAGGGCCAGCTGCGTATTGAGAAGACGTCTTTGCGGTTTCAAGAAATATGTGAGGTTGCGCGAGCTCGGGAAGACGGTCTATGTGCCGAGCCTAACGTTCTTGAATGCCATAGTGTGTCTGAATGCCCCCTCCTCCCCCAGTGTCTGGCTGAAGCGAGCGTAGACTGAAGTGGACTGTATAGCTCTGGGCTGTCAAGGACTTGTATCGATAGAGGATATTCAGGGAGATGTGGCCTGAGTGACCTTCCAGGCCTTCCTCTCAACGGTAGTGTCCTCAAGAAGCGTCACCTGGGGACAGATAGTGGAAATATTTTAAAAATGAATGAGAGCACATTTGAAGTCTGCCGCACTCGTTGCTTCAGTGGCGCAATGAATGGACACAAATTACAAAAGTGTTGAGCAAATAAAAGATCTGTTCGAATCGCGGAAGTGTATATTTCTTCTGAAAAATTTTTTTACTATCACAACGTTAAAATAAGCTACCCTATATCTTTCCTGGGTTGCTGTTCCCCTTTAGTTTGCATTAGGTGATGTTTTTCATTCTTAGTAGCCACAAATATAGCCATGAACACAGTCATGAGGTGACGGCATGACAAAGGTAACACATTCAATTACCTTCACCGTAATTATTTCCTTCCTTCTGTGAGTGTATGCTACGTTTAGGTTGCGTTAAGAGACACCTTTCGGTAACATTCGCCATTTAACCCGCTGGGACCGTACCGTTAAGGAGACGAAATTACGCGGCCAGGAAGGCCAAAGAAAAGATACCTTTCTAGACCCGACCACACCGCTTGGACGCCTCCAGATGGGTCCGCAATGTGCACAGATACCTGTACCTCAAGGGTGCCCGAACTCAATGAATGACCCGTGCTCACACGCTACGGCGTGTGCACACGGCCTCTTTCAGAGTTCTGTAGAGGTACCTGCGGAGCCCACCGCAATACGGGCCGAGAAGGCGAGGGTCAGAAAAGCGCAGATTGAGCTGTAGAAGGCGGCGATGGAAGGCAAGATGAAGCTTCAACTGTACAGTGCCCACAATCAGACTATATCAAAAGAGGTGATATACGACATCACCAAGGGAATCAACCTCCTGTTTGAAGCGCGTGCCCAAGCGCTACGAACGCTGGTGTACCGCCGCCGGTTCAACCGAATGCCAGCAGTACAAGCTGTCGTGTGCCATAGCTGCGTAATCGAGATGGAAAGCACCGAGCACGTTGTGCTGCAGTGCATCAGTCTCTCCCTGCGACATTAGGAGGGCATCACGCTGCCACAGGCGCTTCGGTTTGCAGCGGCGGAAGGCCAGCTAGACTTCACTGCAGTATCCATCACCAAAGCAAGGCTACACAAGTGGTGGCAAATGACCGCAGCTAGACCACGAACACCTGGTGACAAGTGACGTGGTGACAATGGGAACTCGAGTAAGGACGAACAACCTTCTTCACACTGTGACTGTGCGATCATCTTTTTCATCATCATCATCATCCGCCTGACTATACCCACTGCAGGGCGAAGGCCTGTTCCATATTTCTCCAATTAACCCAGTTCTGTGCTAGCTGCATCCAGTTGACCCCTGCGAACTTCTTAACTTCATCCGCTCACCTAACTTTCTGCCACCCCCTTGTATGCTTTCCTTCCCTTGGAATCTATATATCTTTTTTTTCTTTTATATATGCTTTTATGGTAATATTCAGACTACGACTCATACATTGAGACCTCCAGATACAAAAATAACAGCCCCATCACCATCATTATCATCCATGGGCCCAGTGTGTTAGCATGCCGAGCGCTTGAAATGAACAATTAGAATATGACGACAAAGGGAAAAATTGCCAGTGGCTCAGCTCAGATGAGAGACATTGGGTACGAACATCTTTCATTCATTTTGCTTGACAGACACGAGGACTGCCCGATGATCAATGTAGTAGCATGCAGCGGACTCAATTTCGTCTGTCCCGTATTTCAATTTGGCAGAGTCTCCAAGCGTAGTCGCATGCATTCGATTTGCTCACGGGTGTCCACTGCGTGGTTATGTATTGTTTTAGTAGGGCTACCGCAAAAAACAGGCCCTACTAAAACAATACATAAGCACACAGCTTACACCCCCCGATGTGATTGCGCTCCAAGAGACTGGAACCAGGCCCTCTTTACAGAGGTACGATGTTTACGACAGCCACAATGGAGGTAAAGCAGCCGTTCTAGTCATCAAAGCCATCACCGCAATCAGGCACGATACCATCGCCGACAAGGACATCGAGTACGCGCTTGTCGAAATCATTGCGATAAAGCGAAAGGGAAGGAGTACATTCGTAATGAACGTGTACAGCCCGCCAAGACAAAGAAAAGCTAAATTATTCGAACTCTTCCACGGAGCGCACAAGCTGGCCAAAGAAAATGCACTCATTATCGTAGGAGATTTCAACGCCATGGACACGAGTTGGGGATACCGGAAACAAGATATCAAGGGAAGAACATTAGCGGACGTAGCTGAATAATTTGGCTACAGGCTAATCACAGATCCCGCGACCCCCACGAGAATCGGTAATAGTGTGAGCACGGACGCTTGCCCGGACCTCACGTTCGTAAGGAAAAGCAAGGAGTCAGAGTGGGAAAACATGATGGAAAGCCTAGGAAGAGATCACTCTATCCTCCGGACGCGAATAGCATCGGAAAGGGTAAGATGCCGGATCGGACAAGCAAAACTCACGGACTGGAACGCGTTCCGCGTGGCTTGCAAAAACTCTGAAGGCGGCATCCAATCACTAGAAGACTGGAGCGGCATGGTGACAGAAACGCGAGACAAATGCACAAAAAGTGTAAGACGAACAACAACACCGCCCGAAGTAGACGGCCACCTTCTGCGACTATGGGAAGCCAGGCGCAGTCTCACCAAAAGATGGCGGAAGCAAAAACACAACAGGAAACTAAAACTAAAGATAGCAGAAGTTACGGCAAAAGCTGAAAAATACGCAGCGCAAGTCGCGAGACAGAATTGGGAACAATTCAGCGACTCGCTTAAGGGAACCTTAGGTACGGCCAGAACCTGGTATCTCCTTAGACGTCCTAAGCAGGACGTGCTGCTTCAAATACAAGATGTGCTCCGCCACGTATCCCGAACAGGTGAAATTGTCATAATGGCCTTTGACATCAAGGGAGCATCTCATATCGTCAGTCACGAAGCGATCCTTAGGGGCCTAGACGACTTGGACTGCGGACGCAGAATCCACGGGTACGTAAAAGCCTTCCTGTCAGATAGAACTGCCACCATCGGCATGGGAGACCTTCGATCGAACAAAATTCACGCGCCAAACAAAGGAAAACCCCAAGGATCAGTCATCTCACCTATCCTCTTCTGTGATAGGTCTAGCACGAAAACTAGAGAAGATCGAAGGCATAGGCACGCCATGTATGCAGACGACATAACAGTCTGGACGAACACCAGTTCCCTCGGTGAGAAGGAAGAAAAACTACAGGAAGCGGCCTCCTTTGTACAGAAATATCTCGGAGAAAGAGGACTCGCATGCTCGACCGAGAAATTGGAACTGCTTCGAGTGTGGAGAGGCAAATAGAACCGGACCGTCCCAACCAGTCAGAACCTGAAACTCAACATCTACCTGGAAGGATTGCCCATCCCGGAAAAGACAACAATAAGAATATTAGCTATGTGGGTTCAATCGAACCAACACAGTAGTCACACTTTTACCATGCTCAAAACAGCAACGCTACAAGTGACACGCATGATCACCCGCATCACCATTAGGCGGCATGGCATGCGCGAAGAGGACACACTAAAACTTGTTAGAAACCTGGTAGTGAGCCGAAATATGTACAGCCTGCCCTACCAGTGCCTCAACAAGAGCGAAATACAACAAGCGGATGCCCTGCTACGCAAAGCGTATAATACGACGCTCCGATTACCGCGCAACCCGTCTACAGAAAAACTCATGGCGCTTGTATTGCAAAACACATTCGAAGAACTACGCGAGGCGCAGCTTGAGTGCAAAAACTCAGGCTGCTGCGGACAACGACTGGAAGAGCGTTCTTACAGAGACTCTGATACTGTGAGCAGATGCGAGAAATTGTGAGGACGGTAACGACCCCCGACGAACTTCGCAAGTCCCTCAAGGTAGCTCCAATCACGAGAAACATGGACCCCAACCTCCACCAAGTTAGAAGAGAAGCAAGGGCCGATTTTATTCAAAATACACACGCTCCTCAAGACACGACCGTGTATGCAGACGCGTCCTCGAGAGAAGGACACAACAAAATTGCAGCGGCCATGGTGGTCGATTCGTCTCTACGCGAAGTGACCAGCGCCTCTATCCGACACTGCACAGTAGCAGAGGCCGAGGAAGCAGCCATTGCTCCAGCGGTGGCGGAGGGCAATAGAGCTGGGCGGTCGCTAACGATACTCACGGACTCTCAAACAGCCTGTCGAAATTTCATGAATGGTAGGATTGGTCGTCACGCGCTCCGTATACTCCTCGAAGCAAGCGACAGAAATAAAAACCACGAAGAAAACAAGACCAGACACAAAATTATGTGCGTACCGGGGCACATTAGGGCGGCAGGAAACCAAGAGGCCGACAGGATAGCTCGAGCATACACTACTTTCCGAGCATCCGACGGGTCCGCGGAACTTTTGCCAGCACCCAAGGCATACTCAGCCATACTAGAAAACTATAGAGGAAGAAGAATGCGATATCCCCCAACACACAGTTCTCTCACCACAGAGGAAGATGTCATATGGAGACATTTACAGACGGGTTCATACCCAAACCTACACATACTAAACAAAATGCACCCTACCATATGCGCTGACAGATGTCCGTGGTGCGATGAAAAACCAATACTATATCACGTCACATGGGCCTGTCAAAACATAGATGTGGTCCCCAAAATTCGAAACCCGAGTGCGGAGAAATGGGAGACTCTGCTGGCTGTCCAGCGACCGCTGCGAAGACCAGCAAGGTCTGCTACAGCGAGCCCAACGGGTGTCAGTAGCCAGCGGAGCCCTGGACTGAGGGCAACCGACCATTGTGCAAAAGTGGACGAGGTCGACGGAGAACACTCTTGTGGATTTAACAAGCAGCCATCTCTGAAGACGTCCAAAAACCGCCAATCAACATAGGGTTAAATAAAGTTTTTCCTCCTCCTCCTCGCGAGCGCAAAGAAGTGCACGCGGTGCACGAGCGTTGCCACGGCACTAGCCGTTCAGCAGGGCGCAGACGCGCAGTACGACACAACTAAAGTGCTCTAGACACAACCTACACCACGCAACCACGCTCCGATAACGCTCCGAAGGCGTGCAGCGGCCCCTGCGTTTTCATCCGAGAAGCGGCCAACCGGTTCCATAGGGAACCCCGCTCGGACGGCAGACTAGCAAATACTTCTAGGGACTCTAGTTATGTGCCGCTTTTTACTCTCTGCTTACGTATTCTTTTCGATGGAGGCAAAACGGAGAGACGTCAATGTACTGTGCGATGTCAGGACACGTTAAAGACCCCTAGGTGGTCGAAATTACTCCTTAGCCCTCCAATTCGGCTCCTCCTTTCCATTACAGCGCACATCAGGTGTCCACAGAGCAATTGTTACATACACTGTGCGTTTTCTTTCCTGTGAACCAGTTTATTATAATAATAACATTATTATTGCACTCTGCATCTTAGTGTATTCTCTTGTCAATAATAATAACAATAATAATAACAACTATAATTGGTTCAGAAGAAATAAAAGGCGCAATATCTGTCACACTTGTGTGGACGAAAGAGGAAGGTGGGAGTAAATGCAGAAAGAGAGAGAGGGGGCCGTAGTGGAGGCCTACGGAGTAACTTCGACAACCTGGGGATTTTTAACGTGCACTGACATCGCATAGCTCACGGAGGCCACTTCGTTTCTCCTCCATCAAAACGCGAAGGCGTTCTTCTCTTTGTTCGGGCGTCTACGCTGCTCTTCATCTTGGCGTCTCCTATTGGCAAGACGTTCTTCTGCTACGTCGGCAGTAGAGTAGCCACGAGGTCGTGGTGACCGCAAGCTCTGATGCCATGCGCGGCGCACTTCTGACCAGAGTACAGTAGCTCTCCCTGAAAAATGTATGCAGTCCATATTGAGGTCATTTAGATGCATTAGCAAGGTCGAGCAAGGCACCCTCCAAATTAAAAGGGATACCAAAAATCTTTCAATACATCAATCGGCCTCTTCACATTGTGAAGCTGTCTATAAACAATGCGCTTTGAAAATACAGGTACCTCCTTGTGCCAGCCCACTGGTATATCGTTTCAGAACATTCCGCACACGACGGCTTAAACCCCGGTAATATAAGCACTTTCATTTGTGAAACACTCGTGGTGCTGATTTGCTATTACTCAACGGTACTTTCTTCCTAAAGCTTTGAAAAGTTTTAGTATAGAGTAAGCTTTTTAGCATTTACGGGAGCCGTATTACCGTATGCTATTTTTAAATATGAAGAGAAGGTATGCCTTTAACCTGGCTCTGCATCCTGCACCTGCGCGAGCACAGCTGGCATCCACCAGTCTGTCCGCATGTATGTACGTTAACGCGTCTTCGGCCCCGCCTGGGTGGTGCAGTGGTCAGACGCCCGACTGCAGTGCCGGAGTTCCCTAGTTCGAACCCGACCACGGCGGCTGCGTCTCGATGGAGGCGAAACGAATAGGCGTCCGTGTGCTGTGCGATGTCAGCGCACGTTAAAGGTCTCCAGGTGGTCGAAATTACTCCGTAGCCCTCCACTACGGCTCCTCTTTCTCTCTTTCCA
>JAJIZL010036514.1:19002-35088 GCA_023969395.1 Amblyomma maculatum
ACGCAGCCGCCGAGGTCGGGTTCGAACCCGGGAACTCCGGCACAGTAGTCGGGCGTCTTACCACTGCGCCACGCCGGCGGGGCAATCAGTTTTTTAACGCGTCTTGGATATGCCATCCATCTCCCTCATTGCACAGCAATTCGATTAATCAAGCGGGGCTGGCCTAGTATTTGCTACAGCGAGCACGGTTACAATATTGTTCCAGCGACACGAATTGTCATGTAGTAGTGCCGAGGCCATAGACATAATCGAGGAGACTTGAAATGAACTCAAATGAACTCTATTGGGCTGGTCTGTGTCCGCCAAGGAACTAAGCGATTCGGCTTGTGCAATAACAGCAAGAGTATTGACTTCTCGTCGAACTAAGAATGCCCGTTTCAATCGTCAGTGCTCAATTTAAAGGCAGCGATGAAACGTCTATGTAAAACCGAAAAATGTCACTGACATCAGAAAACATTGTAGAAACGCATGCGCGTAGCTGGAATCATACAAGAAACATCTCGGAGCATCTCCCCTGACGAAGGAAATGATAAAGCCGCGTTTCGCGACAAGCGTGAACAAAGAGTAATAATCAAACCATGCGCTACTATCCTTGTGATAAGGCCACATACCGGTGGCTGCTAAATCAACAAAAAATAGAGATTGAATTGGCTAGCGACAAAATCACACTTACCTCATTGCTATTATTTGCTCAGATTTGTACTCCTCAAAAGGAGCTTATATTCATTCTAAAGGCAGAGTAAATTATTTGGACTCGGTGTATACATTCCGCGATATTTAAGAAGCAAATGATTACGCTATGCTCAGGAAGCTTCGATAATTTCTGGATGATGCCTGAATTTTTCAAGAGACCATTTTAGTACGAACATGGCATGATCACATTGTGAAAAGTAATTGTTATGAATATGCTGGGTTATCGCGACTTACTTTGTTTATTTTTGCGGAATAATTTGAAAAATTCCTGTCATTTCACAGAACCTTCCGCAAATATTTTATTACACAAAACAAATCATCGGTACTCGATTCTACAGGAACAAGTATGAGCTTCCTGCGTGTATCAACGTCTTCGAACAGCATTGAAGTCGGGCTACTTGCTACATTCAAAACAATGTTCATGTAATGAAGGTGATGTCATATATTTATATAATCATTATTTGTACGAATAATCTATAAAACCTAAATTATTCACATATCTGTGTTCTGTTCGCAGGCCCAGTTTTGTCCAAAACTACCTACTTAGTGTGAAGATATTACTATAATTGTGTTCCCAAATTGCCATCACCTGTTTATGGCCAGAATTACTTGCGCTTGATCGCTCCTGTAATCCAGAGCCCCTACTTAGGTATTCACGAAAGACGTCTTTGAACCAAGATAAAGGTGGGTATCTGCGTAAACTATTTAAACAGTGTAGTAATCCCGATCACCATCAGCTCGCGCGCCAACCCGAAGAGGTAGACGAAGTGGAGCGAGAGCCTTGTTGGCACTGCACTGTTGGCAAGCTGTTGGTTCGAACGCTACCCCCGTCGCTTTGGTTTGTGGACGTTGCATACGGTCTTGGTGCTCCAATAAACACCTTACACTTGGTGGAGGTGCCTCGGTCGTCGCCCCAGTCCTCCTCGAAAATTTCACCCTGGAACTTCGGAACCGCACGCTACCGCCTTCGGTCACAACCATGCAGGACGCTCCCAGCCAACCATCGGCGCCCATCCCTGCCACTCCTGCCACCATCTTCTGTCCCGGGGCACAACGCCCCCGTGACCCACCTTTATTCAGTGGTACCGACGACCGCGACGTTGACGACTGGCTGGCCTCTTTCGAGCGCGTCAGCACTTACAACCGCTGGGACGATTCCATAAAACTGAGCAACGTCCTCTTCTACCTCACGGACGTGGCAAATCTGTGGTTTCGAAACCACGAAGCCGATCTTTCGACATGGTCTGTCTTCAAGAAGAGCTTCGCGAATGTCTTCGGCCGTCCTGCGGTACGCAAACTCCGCGCCGAACAACGCCTCAATGCACGGCTTCAACGTCCCGAAGAAACGTTTACCAGCTACATTGAGGACGTGGTTGACCTCTGCAAGCGGGTCAATCCGTCCATGCCCGAGCCCGAACGAGTCACACATGTTCTAAAAGGTCTCACTGATGATGCGTACTATATGATGTCGGCCAGGGACCCTACTTCCGTATCCGACATTATAACCCTGTGCCAGAGGTTTGACGAGCTACGAAAGCAACGCGCTTCTACGCGGCGGGCTGCCGCACCTGCCGGCATTGTTGGCTTGGCACTGGCTACGTCGTCGGCGGAACAGTCTCAATTTATGCAGAATATCCCAGACTTCATCCGCGAAGAAGTTGCACGCCAGCTGTCCCTCCTCCATCAAGTTCAGCCGACCGTCTGCACTTCGCAATTAGCGCCGGCCAACGCGCCATCCATCTCGCCGGCTATCCGCCAAGTTATCGAGGAGAAAGTCGCCGAAGCGCTGCCTTCTAGTGTTCCCATCGCTCCTGTGCAAGCCCCACTCACTTACGCTCAAGTAACCGCTGGAACGCGCGGTCCGCTTCCTACATCGTCTTACCAGAACGGCCCTACATTTATCCTCCACCTCGTTTCATGGCCCCTTAGTCTCCGATCCCTCGACCGCGACGCCGCATTACGAACCCATGGCGAACCGCCGACAATCGCCCAATTTGCTATGCTTACGGGCTCCCGGGTCACGTCGCTCGCCTTTGCCGTCAGCGCCAACTTTATCCTGAGAACACAGTTCGTAAGTACCACTACGATCCCGAGCCGCCCTTGAGCAACGTCTCTTCTGGATCGCCTCCACCTCGGGCTCAGTACTCGACACGCCGTTCGCCTTCCCCTCGCCGACGTTCCATTCCACCGATGCTCCGGCGACAGGGCCCTACGCAAGGGGAAACTAAATGCCGCAGTTCCGGAGGCAAGAGCTGCGCGTTTGACGAACTCGTTAAGTCCTCCGCCTTCTCCCGCCAACGTCATTGAAGAGTTCGTAGAAGGTTTTCCCTTTCTTGCGCTGGTGGATACAGGTGCTGCCGTTTCCGTAATTAGTGATGCCCTTCGCCGCAAAATTCGCAAGGTCACGACGCCGCTTTCTGCCGTTTCGCTTCGTACGGCCAGTTCAGAGCGCATCACCCCTGTGGCAGCGTACACGGTACGAGTTTGCATCAAAGACATTACGTATCTCGTCGAGATGGTGGTGCTTTACGACTGCTCCCACGACATCATCCTCGGCTACGACATTCTGTCGACTCACAGTGCTGTGATTGATTGTGCCCGTGCTGAAGTTGAGCTTCCCCCTGTGTGTAAGGTTTCCCTGTGTGACCCGCCTGTGCGCCCTGCTAAACTCCTTGTAGCTGCAGACACCGACATTCCTCCCTTTTCTTCTGTTCTCGTTCCCCTTATTTCGACATCTGCCCTCCCTAGTCCTGTTCTCTTTACGCCCAAACTCGTCTCCGCCCACCATAACTGCCTCCTTCTTCCTTTCGCCGTTCTAACGATTTCTGATGGCAGCTGTGTCACCTATGCTTCCAACCCTGTTCCCTGCCCGACGGCTGTTCTTCGCGGGGAGTGCCTCGGCTATATTGAAGAGCTGGACCCTGATCGCACTTACATGTTCTCCGAACCTGAAGTTTTTCATCACGTCGCTGCCCTGACGTCTTGTGCTGCTACAAGTGATGAGCTTCCTGTCGACGCCCTTCATCGAGCTATCGCGACTGACCTTCCGTCCGCCCAACGGGACCAAACAGTCGCCCTCCTTCAGCGCTTCAGTGCATCTTTTGACGTGTCCCAGCCTTCCTTGGGCCGCGCCTTGACCGTTTCTCATGCAATCGACACTGGTTCTCATGCTCCCCTGCGGCAGCGACCATATCGCGTGTCGCCCACTGAGCGTCGCGTAATTCGTGACAATGTCGCCGATATGCTTCAACGGGGCATCATACGACCATCTCATAGCCCTTGGGACTCCCCCGTAGTGTTGGTGACGAAGAAAGATGGCACGATCCGCTTCTGTGTGGACTACCGGCGTCTGAATAAGATAACCCGCAAAGATGTTTACCCACTACCACGAATTGACGACGCGCTAGATTGTTTGCAAGGAGCGGAGTTCTTTTCGTCGCTAGATTTTCGCTCTGGCTATTTTCAAGTACCGATGGCTTCCGCTGACCGCCCGAAAACAGCCTTCATCATTCCCGATGGCTTGTATGAATTCAATGTGATGCCATTCAGACTGTGCAGCACCCCCGCCACCTTCGAGAGAATGATGTATAACATTCTCAGTGGGCTCAAATGAGAAACGTGTCTTTGTTATCTAGATGACATTGTCGTTTTCTCGAAAAATTTCCCTTCCCACCTTCTGCGCCTTCAGCGTGTCCTTACGTGCCTTACTGAAGCCGGCCTACAGCTTAACTTGAAGAAATGTCACTTTGCCGCTACCAAGCTCACAATACTTGGTCATGTCATATTCAAGGATGGCGCTCTACCGGATCCTCCCAAACTTCGTGTCGTCGCAGACTTCCCCAAGCCCACAACCTTGAAAGAACTTCGCAGTTTTGTCGGTCTCTGTTCGTATTTCCGCCGTTTTACCGCAACTTCGCCAGTATCATCGCCGTTTTAACGCAATTTCTCGCCGGAGGCCCGAACCTCTCCTCTTGGTCGCCAGCCTGTGATGCTGCGTTCAGTACACTACGCTGTCTACTGGTCTCTCCCCCTATACTCCGCCATTTTGATCCTGCCTACTCGACCGAAATACACACTGATGCAAGCGGCGTAGGTCTGGGCGCTGTTCTTGCTCAACGGAAACCTGGATATTCCGAGTATGTCGTCGCGTACGCTAGTCGTACCCTCACGAAAGCGGAATCGAACTATTCTGTTACCGAAAAGGAGTGTCTGGCCATCATATGGGCCATTACCAAGTTTCGTCCTTATATTTACGGTCGCCCATTCTACGTTATTAACGACCACCACTTGCTCTGTTGGCTATCCGTTGCAGCCATTTCCTTGCCCCAGCCGCCCTTTTGACAGTGTCGATATCGATCTGTATGGCCCACTTCCGACCACTTCGGCTAACAACCGCTGGATCATCGTAGCCGTTGACCACCTATACCCGTTGCGTGGAAACATCGGCCTTGCAGTCTGCCACCGCACGGCATGTTGCTTCGTTCATTCTGCATCGCCTCGTTCTTCGTCACGGCGCACCGAAAGAATTGATCAGTGACCGCGGACGTGCGTTTCTTTCCGACACTCTCGAAGCCCTCCTCAAAGAGTGCCAGATCATTCACAGGAGCACCACAGCGTATCACCCCCAAACGAACGGCATGACTGAGCGATTTAATCGCACACTTAGTGACATGCTAGCCATGTACGTTGATAGCGCTCACTCTAATTGGGACCAAGTGCTGCCTTTCGTAACGTACGCCTACAATACGGCTACACAGACTACGACTGGGTTCTCCCACTTCTTTCTTTTATATGGTCGTTAACCCACGTCCACCATGGATACTATCCTGCCCTACCACCCCGACGCTTCAGAGACCACTACTGTCTGAAGCGCACACATTTGCCGAAGAATGCCGACAATTGGCGCGCTCATTCACAACGAAGAACCAGGCTCAACAAAAGCGTAACCGGGACCCTACAAATCCAGCGCCTTCATATCTTTCAGGTGCCCTCGTTTGGCTCTGGGTGCCTTCCTCAGCACCCGGCCTCTCATCCAAACTTCTATCGCGCTATCATGGACCTTACCGCATTGTCGAACAATCTTCTCCCGTCAGTTACGTAGTAGAGCCCTTGAACCCATCTCCAGATCATCGCCGACGCGGTCGAGAAACTGTACATGTCGACCGCCTCGAGCCGTATATGATCCCCCTACCCTAAAGCCCCTTGATACTTTGAAAGTTACGCCAACGATTGAACTTTGCCGCCGCCGCGCTACCTCCTCGCCTCCTCCTCGCCCCTTGCGCGCCCCTTCGCTGAAGGCATGGCTCTCCGCCCGATTTCCTGAGCGACGATTGGTCTCCCTGCCGTTGCCATTGGAAACCGACGCGCGTCCGACGTTTTCCTTGTGTTTTCTTTTTCCTTCGCGCCATTTTTCCCCTAGTCTCGGCGAGCGAATATTGCGCGCTGTGCTTTTATTGCAGCGTGCAAGCTCTATGCCGTGCTGTTGCGCGTACAACTGCAGCAAGCGGCCTGAAGATGGTTATGCGGTATTCATGATATCTCAAGGCAAGCGTGACGGCTTGCGCACGAGTCAATGGATTCACAAGATTAGTCGAAAGACGTTTATTCCTAGAAACAACAGAGTTGTTTGCGACGTCGAGTGCCTTTCTCACTCCCCGTAATTACGCGTCACCTGACGCTGCGTTTTTTATTCCTGCTTGCTGCTCAATATTTTTGCGGCGGCAGCATGTTCATTGTATAAAAATAAGGTTGTCCTCTGCAGCATGCTGAATATTCTGCGAGGCTCCAAGGCTCCATCATTTAACACGCTTCAACTTCTGTACAGTGAGAAACAGGGCGCTATAATCTGCTTTTTGCTGTCAGAAATAACTGGAAAATTACAGTCTCTTGATTGCATTTGTCGCGATTATGCTAGGATCCCTGGCCTCCTTCACTAAAAATCAAAATTCGGGCTTGTAGATGAGCTAGCCTTTCCAGCTTTTACTTGTAGTGTGCGTCGGTTACTCGGGAGCATTGAATGCTGGCCCTGAAAAACTCTTTGGCAAGTAAACCCGAGGTATTGCGGGTAATCTGCACTAGTTAGGTCGTATGGCATTTTTTTTTTTCAATTCTTGAATGTGTCTTGCCATGCTTCGACGCAAGCGTGGGTTAAAAAATATGCGTTCGTTTTATCAGGGATACGGCCAATGTGCAGGAGGTGTTCATATGATCACACACGCTTCACTTTGACCATGACTACAAGGCGTTGGCAGGTTACCTTCGCTTTGAAAGCTGGAGCTCTTAAAGCGCGATTCCGCGTATTCATTTATTGCGAGAAAAGTTATCCCATCGATGTCAAATCCGCCGGAATCATTGCATCAATTTTCTGTATTTACGAAACTTAAACAATCAATGATGATTATAGTTATTATGTAAAAATAGGGGAACATTTTGCGAGCAACAATTCTTAACACTGTAACATATTACTCATTTCAATTGTATGCAAGATTTTTTTTTCACCTAGCCTGAGTAATTATCTCATCGCTCTATGTTCTAGCTACATTTCACTGAAGACCAGTTTGAGCCGCCAATATTGAACTCGAAAAAAAAAACAGACCAAACGCAGTTCCATCAATTTTCTCTCACCGACCTGTCCTGAAGTAAAGGAAGCCTCCTCGACAGAGACATGAACCTCGCGCTGATAGTAGTCAGTTATTTCTGTGGCTTGCTCTTTTCCCACCTCCATTTATGAGAAAACAAGAAAGTATAAGAATTAAAGGTCAATGTATAGTTGTCTCGTCAGATATTATGAGATAATAGAGATATGACTGACAACGTAAGTCAATGAAAATTGAAGTATATCAATGGGTCATGGGACGGCATCAGATTAAATAGTGATGGTTATGAATAGTGATAGGTAATGATGATGACTGTTACGGATAGTAATAGTAAATTATAGTAATAGGCCCGGATAGTGAGGTGATAGTGTTCGTTGCAGATAGTGACAGTTACGATAGGTCTCTGGCATTAGTAGATATAGTGATAGATAGGATGCGATAGTTAATGAATTGGCAGTTATATGCTTTCTCATTTCCGCACGTTGAAGACCTATGTGCACCTTGTAATTTTTTATTTGATTGTTGCGTTCAATGAAACCAAGCTCTTTTACACAGCGCATGAGACCACAGCATGCTTGCCCCAGAACTTCAGTGTATCGGCAATAGGGCCCACCACTTCTCCCAGTGTACCCTGCTGTCTTTTAACCACACGCGAAGTCAGTGAGGGGCCACGTACTCATAAAATTATTTAATTCCTCCAACAGCATCATATCAAGACTGCCGTGGCAAACCTGTTCCTCGAAGCAGCAAGGAACAACTCAAAATTTGATTTTATACAAAATTAACTAATGAACGCAGATTAGCGCGGATCGCTAACTAGCACAGTGCCATTACACTTGGCCTAAGCTTTCCAACGGTATACGGTTCGGTGTTGCAGCTAAAATTTAGATTTTAATTGTAATTTACTAACTATCAATTAATTTGGCCCAGTAATTGATTGAAATACATGTACAATTAACCAATAATCTAATCTCATGGTTGATCACATGACATATACTATGCTTAGAGAGATAGCTTGACAGTAGCGAAATAGACTAAGTCCTGCTTTAACCTTCTCTAATCTTGAAGCTCAAAGCACCAGCCTGGATCGTTTTCTGAAGTTTTACCGCGGTGACAGATTTCACGCTCTAAAAAAAAAACACAAAGTCAGAGGCAGTACTAGATTAAGTGCACAAAGTAAAACCTTATCATGAGACTTAAAAAGTGTCTGTAGCACAGAACTCGCCTGAAAGCTTTGTTTATCAGTATTCCCCATTCAAACAGTTCTAAGAAGAAAGCAATCAATTCATGAACTTTAGGCATTCTCAATGCTTTTCTCGCAATTTTTCAAAAATTTTGTGCACTCCTGGAGCGCTGACCTGGCCCAAAAGCTCGCGCTTCACTCACTGCTGCGGCCGGCCGGCGGGCGTCAGGGGGAAAAAGCGTGTCGTGCGCAGCGCTCGCCGCCGCCGCGCGAGGAGAATCGAGGAGGAAAGCGCGGCGCGGAGGAGAGTGTCGCTACTTTCAAATTATCAAGGGACTTTACCCTACCCTTTCCTCACCATGAGTCGCCAGGATGGCTCCTTTTCCGCCGGGGGGTATTGTAGTAATCCCGATTTCCATCAGCTCGCGCGCGAAATCGAAGAGGTAGACGAAGTGGAGCCGGAGCCTTGTTGGCACTGCACTGTTGGCAATCTGTTGGTTCGAACGCTACCCCCGTCGCTTTGGTTTGCGGACGTTGCATACAGTCTTGGTGCTCCAATAAACACCTTACAACAGGATTATTTGTTATCATCTATGCCGCATTTCATTTCCGAAGGTGCTTTCTAATAATAAAACAAAAGCCTAATTACCTGCCGTTTTGGTTTAAGGTGCAATACCATCTGTACTGTATTATATCGCACGTTTTGCCATGTAACAATATCATACGTGTGGCCAAAACATTGCTATTACTTTCAAACTAACGTACGACAAAAAGCTGTGTTTTAATTAATGTCAGATGCGTGAATCACAATTTTTAAGTGAAATACAAACGTACATTATATCACCTCCCTGAGAATTTATTTTGCCTGCTTTGCAACCCTAAAGGGTGAATTGCACATAACCCCAAAGATTATTTAAGTCGTGCCAAAAAGCACTCGCTGACACCCTTGTTTCAAGAGCAACTTTGCGAGTTGCACGCACTGTTTGAGTCCGGTTCTATTACTCGAAATCCTCGTTAGGTCATCCTTCAATGTTTGTTGTCACAGTTGGCAGGGGTACTCACTTAGGTTTCCTTTCTTAATGCGAAAACCTTGGCTCATATTACCGGCGTCCGGTCACACTATAACGGTCAATCAAATTACGACATGATGAAGTCATCATAAAAATAAAATTCCTGCCTCCACTGGGAATCGAACCTACATTTTCTCTCATCACTGTTTATTTTGTAATATTAATATGATTCAATAAAATAAGATACTTATTTTCTCTACAGCATGCTTTTCGATAAATTGTGGTAACATTAATCACGAAAACCGATTATCTCTTCCAGGACAGTGCCTGTACAGAGGTCAGAACTTTAGTTCTGTATTTCAAACTAACGAAACCGTGTGCGAGGATTGGTACTGCAGCAAAAACCAGAAGAAAGTGAGCGTTTTAAGGTACTCTCTATGCTTATTTTTATATCCAGGTGTCGTGTGTATGTATACTGTTGATTTTATTTATTATTGGTCCATAGAAAACACTCTCAGTTGCATTTCAGGAAAAGAAAAAGAAACCCAGAAACGTCATTTTTTGCCCTACTGGCAAAAACACTTTATTCCCGCGTGTATTTGTTTAAAGACGTCCTTGCTAAGAATTAAGAGAATCTATTCCTTTGCTAAGACTCCACGTGATGGGGTAAATACAAAAACTGCGAGCTATCTGGGAAGCCATTTTCTTTGAATTTCCAGTAAAAATAATCCTCCGGAGCACGTTACAATCTTTAACTTTTCTGTGGGAAACGAGTACGAACTTCGGAGCTGTCGCCGCAGACGATTAATCAAGTATTTCAGTGCCAATTTCAACCGCTATACACTACATGTCGTCTTCAACAACTTCCGTCACTTGGCATGGGCTCACCGCAGTCGCATTGGCTTAAAGGGTATTCTGTGATCGCAACATTTTATATTGCGCTACCACCAAGGTTCATTAGTGTCGATTTCGCCAATCTTTATCTAAGGCCCGAACTTTAAACTATAGCCTCAAATAAAAAGTGAAGTGAACCGTTACGTGTTTTCACAAATACATCGCAGTTGGCCACATTAACTAAAATGGCTTCAGTTTTTTACATGCACGCAGCAGACATCGCGCCACATGATTACCGATTCACGTAGGAGTCCCAGCAGTACATGAAAAATTACTATGATACTACAGATTTGGATCATAGATTAATACAGAGCATGAGAGCAGCGTGTATTTCCGTTAAATCTTGATGAGCACAGTGCTCCCCACGTCGCGGCACAGTGTATATTAGACACAACAAAATTTTAATGCGCAAACAACAAGCGATACAAATGTACCCACTCAGAAACTACAGCGTCTTGTTCAAGTACCTATCAAACAATACCAAGCTGAAATTAAAAAATTCTAAGGGGCAGTTTGGACACTAAACTGCGATGAAGCGAAAGCCTCTATCGCGCGGTGGTCCGAAGGCCTCCACTACGGCACCTCTACTTTCTGTTTTCACTCCCACCTTTTTGACGACCCGAAAGCCAACATAAAAAGCCCCTCTTTAACCGAGCCGTATTAACGCGCAGTCTGTAGTTCTAGGGGTATAAAGTGAATGCATGGGTCTATTCAGGCTGATTCTGATATCAACCTCCCATATGAAAGGAGAGGCCCAAGTTGGCACCTCCTGTCAAATATAATTTAAAAATTTTAAATTTATCGCTTATCCGAACTGCTTAGTGCGGAATCACTGGGCCGCTTGGGAGCCATCTAACACACCGACTGCAAAGACAGAGCTGGTGAAGGAGCGCCGGCGCAGCGCGTACTCGCTCTGCCTGCCGGTGCAGGTGACGTCACAGTTGCTATGCGTAGCTGTGCATGCGGTTCGGCGCATCCACCTGTCGCCGAGGTGCCAGGAGAGTGCTCGCCGGTGCGGGCAGATGGTCACAGCTGGCACTGTTCGTCTTTTATTGCCATAATAATACTGCGCCAGCATTCGAGCTGTCGCGTGGTCCCGGCAGAGGCCACTCTTGACCTCTAACAGCCGTTGAGGAGGGGGAGAAAAAGAAGAACAAGAATGGTAACTTACGCTCTCTCGTCATACTCTTAAATGATGAGCTTAAGTGTCCCCAATAATGTGGCACCTTACACTGATAGGGCGTGGTAGGGAAATAATGTAGCAACAAAAGAAGCTTCGCCCTTGCTATCGCAATTCAACTAGAGTTAGTCAGAGTTCGACTAATTTTTTTACTACTACCGCTGCCCCTACTTCTACCACCTTCACTACTACTACCGCCACCATTACGACTACTAGTACTACTACTGCTACTACTACTACTACGACTACTGCTACTGCTACTACTACTGCTACTACTGCTGCTGCTGCTGCTGCTATTGCTGCTACTACTGCTGCTACTGCTGCTACTACTGCTACTACTGCTGCTAATACTACTGCTACTGTTACTACTACTGCTACTAATACTGCTGCTGCTGCTACTACTACTACTACTACTACTACTACTACTACTTCTCTTTAACGGCTCAAGGTCATTGTAACCACGGCCAAACTGAGACCATGACGAAAGTGCGATCACGGCGAATAGGCGAAGTGGCTACCGTAATATAGCTCTCGCTACAAAAAACGGTACAAATAGGTAAAGCATCAAGAACAATAAAAATAATAAAACAAAATTGCGTAAACTACGATCCACCTGGCCACACTGAGCCTCCAGAAATAATAGGTTAGCTCTTTCCGAAACAAAGACTCTGAGGACTGCTTTTTGTAAGCATGGCCATGTGCCAGAGAAAGACAGCTGAGAAATTGTCCACAGATGCTTAACCAATCGTCGCGCTGGGCGTCATTTATTTTCATAGGTGATTCCTCTGTTCAAGGAACAAGAAGAGGCTTACACAATCATATACATCTCGGCGCTTACTGGGATCTTATCTCTTGATCTGCAGGACTAGCGGCTGCGATCCGCCTGAGGTCTCAGGGCTGGTGAGCCTGGGCAACGAAAGCGGAATTCGAGAAATCTCCCGACCTCTCCGGAAAAAGACGAGGTCAGGCGGGGGCCGCGAATGGGGAACGGCGCGACAAGGAGCGTGGTATTGAAATTCCTTGAGACCTGGGCCCCACAATGGAAAGGCGAAGAATATAACCTACCAATGTTTCCATTCACATATTCGAATAAGCATTTCACTGTGTCGAAACATCAGCAATAATGCAAGCTGTATTGGATCAGGTTTCAAAAATCAAATATAGGAATACTAGACGGTATTCATAGCAGCTTCAAAGCAGTCATAATGGCCCATTAGGAATCGAGATAGGCCGCTTATAAGGAAGGGTGCTAGGCAAGGAGATGCGAGCTCCCCACAGATATTCACCGTTTCCACGGGAGGTAGTGAGCGTCTTGGATTAGATATAATTTGTGAATGTATTTATTAATATTTTATTATAACCTAGTATTGGATGGCAGGTTGCGTGCTAAGAAGAGATTAGTATATTAACGGAATAATATGGCGCTATCAAACGCAACATTGCATTCAAGGGAGAAATATGTGAGAGGTCTTTGTTTTGCAGTAGAAGTCTGCACGGAGATGTTGACAATGATGGTGGTAAAATTCTGAAATATCACTTCTCGTTTCTCGCCATTGCATATGTTTTTTTTTTTTTTTGGACGCGTGAGGGTTAAAAAATGCGTTTTCAGAAAATTCGGCGTTGACTTTTTCCGCACGGGTTTTTGGCCATGCCAGCAAAAATTAACGAGCAACACGGATAAATCCTCTAGGTCGTGGTTTGGTAGTTGGCACGTGGCTTGGCCGGGCACTGATAATGTCGTAGGCTGTGAGACTCCAAGAGACCACATGGTATGGCCGAATGCGTGTAGCTGCTTTAATATGGCAGAGAAAAACGGCAATATAACAATTATAGACCCTTGGTTAAGCACCCTACTCACAGGCCACTAGGGCAATTTCCAGCGGATTGCTTAACTAGCGATTTTGTCTACGTCTGGTGGTCTTTCGCATAATGGCGCAAGTTTCGACTGTATGCTTAAGAATATGTGCGGAATAACAGAGACAGGAATCAGTGGACTAGTGATTAGGTGACTAGCAAATTTTATGACCCGCCGCGGGGGTTCAGTTGCCAGGGCACTCGACAATTGAGCCCAAGGACACGGGATCAAACTTCTACCACCGCGGCCGACTGTGGGCGAAGTCGAAAGGCAAGGCGCAAGTGAGCTCAGCGTTGTCAGTGCAGTTTGAAGAATTCTACGGGGTACAAATTTCCGTATACCTTGACTACGGCGTCTCCCATAGCCTGAGTCGCTTTAGGGCGTTACACCTCGTCAATCAAAGCAAACTAGCAATCTTTATGAGATTTGAAAGCGCGATGACAAAGTTTGGCAGCACAGAAATGCGAGCGCTCATCTTTTCCATTTCTCGAATATAGTATTTCTGGATTGCGCTTTATGATGTCATCATTACTTACCAGGAGGCCCGCATTACTCCTCTTCCAGCAAAGTGCATGTGAGCAAACGAGAACCAACACGAGAATCCAGCAGGTCAAAGCTACTTATGCTATACCGTCATATAATTAAAGACGAATTCAAGCGTCCCGTGAATTTTTGTCAGTTCCATAAGCAATGTTTATGACAAATTTCTGTGTCTCTACCACTACGTTTAATAGACGTCTGTGCCAAAATAGTGCATTTCAAAACCTGATACTAATTACATCGGTCAAAATGATTTTGTAGACCGGCGGGACACACCCTAAAAAGCCACATAAGAGCGTTATTTCTACCTATATACCAGTCTAAAAGGTTCTGGTACTCACTTATAATAAAATAAATAATATTATAAACCTTAGTGAAGAAATATTCGGCTTGTGAAAAGAATTTTATACTTGAAGCAAAGTTAGCAGCCGGAGAGTAGACGGATGCATATTGTCACGTCTCGATAGAACGCCAAGGAGGACCCAAAGATAGGACCGGGTTTAATAATCAACCTGGACGAATCTTGCGCTCCAACTTCCTTCTCCTCCAGGCTCGCGCTTGTGGGACCAGTCATCATCTTTGGCGTCGTCTTCTAAGCGGCATTTGCCCCCCTCCTCAGGAAGCATCGTCCCGATGAGCATAAAAGCGAGTAGGAGGTCAAGGTCACTCCGAGTTGTACGGCTTCATGCGTACAACGTGGACGACGTCAGCTTGTTGCTGGCGTCGCTTTGAGGTCGACGCCCCGTCTGGCACCACCTCATAAGTGACGTCGGTTAAACGTCGCTGAACAACATATGGCTCGAAATATCGCCGCAATAGTTTTTCGGAGAGTCCACGGCGGCGAATAGGCGTCCATAACCACACTTTGTTGCCAGGTTCGTACATGACATGTCAGCGTCTATGATTGTAGCGTCGTGCATCATGCTCTTGCTGATTCTTGATCCGCACACGTGCTAGTTGGCGAGCTTCCTCTGCACGCTGAGCGATTTCCTCGGCGTCCTGATCGAGATCGTCGGTGTCGGCATTCGGGAGCAACATTGCATCCAGCATAGTTGTTACTGGTCGCCCGTGAAGGAGGCTGAATGGTGTCATACGAGTGGTGTCTTGGCGTGCCGTATTGTAGGCGAACGTGACGTAGGGAAGAATTTCGTCCCAATTCTTGTGGTTCACGTCCACGTACATGCAAAGCATGTCTGTGATGGTTTTATTGAGGCGTTCCGTCAACCCATTGGTTTGGGGGTGATAGGCTGTAGTTTTACGGTGACAGGTACCACTGAGGCGGAGAACGGTCTCCAAAAGTTCGGCCGTAAATGCAGTTCCCCGGTCAGTTATAATGAGCGCCGGAGCGCCATGCCTCAGGACAATGTTCTCCACGAAGAACCGAGCTGCCTCGGCAGCGGTACCCCTTGGCAGAGCCTTGGTCTCCGCGTAGCGGGTTAGATAATCGGTGGCGACAATTATCCAATTATTTCCGGCTGTCGACGTCGGAAATGGTCCCAGGAGGTCCATGCCGATTTGCTTAAAAGGTGTTGTTGGCACTTGAAGAGGATGGAGTAGTTCAGTTCAGGCGTTCAGTCGTGTCCGACTCTTCGTGACCCTATGGACCATGTCACGCCACGCTTTCCGGTCTCTCACTATCTTCTTAACATCACACAGCTTCATCTGCAATGCCTCGAGAATGCCATCTAACCATCGCGTTCGCTGCCTACCCCTTCTCCGGCGACCCTCAACCTTTCCCAACATCAAATCTTTCTCCAGCGACTCCTCTCTTCTCATCAGATGACCAAAGTAGCTGAGCTTTAACTTTAGAATTTGACCCTCCAATGAGCAGTCAGGGTTTATGGTCGACAATATCGACTGATTTGATCTTCTGGCAGTCCAAGGAACTCTTAAGAGTCTTCGCCAGCACCACAATTCAAACGCGTCAATTCTTCGGCGGTCAGCCTTTTTCACAGTCCAACTCTCGCATCCATACATCACAACTGGAAAGACCATAGCACGGGTTATACGGATCTTGGTTGGCAGACTAATGTCTCTGCTCTTTACTAGGCAGTCAAGGCTAACCATTGCTCTCTTTCCCAGAAGCAGGCGTCTCCTAATTTCATGGCTGCAGTCTCCTTCCGAGGTAATCTTGG
>JAJIZL010036516.1:0-13982 GCA_023969395.1 Amblyomma maculatum
GTGCAAAATACACTGAATGTGCATTTTAAACCAGCAGCAGGTTTCGCCTGCGCATCTATGCTACTTTTCAATTCTCTTATGCCAATCAAATCCAGCTTTTCACGGCAGTCGTTTCTTCCGTGCCACACTACCGAACAGGTAAAGCTGCTCTAGACTGCGAGTGTGATTACAACGTCCTAACTGCACATTTGATTTAAAGTACATTCATATTAACCAACGGGCATATAAACAGCAATGGATCCGCTCAGTTCGTTAATTCAGGCCTTCGACACAAGAACTGAGCAGGAAGCAATATAAATATTGTCGATTACAGTCTGTAGTAACTATAGCTGCGAGAACCACGCGGCGTCATTTTGCTTATTTTATTTCACGTGCAGCCTGTCTCAATCTGCATCGCGAGGCGCCGGTACACACAGGCGTTGCATGAAAATCACGAGCTAGCCACAAATCTTCGCAGTGACTAAATGGTTTACACGAGAGCATAACGGCTGCAACTGGCTCTCTCAAGGTGGACGTCAAAGGAAAGATGTCTGAATGTGAATATAAAGTTCAGCTACTTGGAGCGTACACATGACAGCATGTGGGCATTCGAAGCACGTGCTAAGACAAGATGCGGGAAATAAAAACGAAGAATAAGAGGTGCTCCTGCTCGGTCTCTTGTTTTGCTGCGCTCAGTCACGTTTTTTTAGTTTTGGGTCTATTCTCCTTTTGTGAGCCCACTGGACCTTGTGTTACCAGCAAGTGCTGAGCGTGATTACGGTACGGCGAGTGCAAGGCACCGAGCGTCCTCTTCTTGATTTCCCACGTCCACCGCGATGGGAGGGGACCAACCCACAACCCCTAGTCTACCCAGTCTCATGCGCCTAAGAGGTATCCATCCACTAATAACCACCCCGCATTGCGGCTTTTCCTGCTGCTGCCGCTTTTTATTTTTTTCTTTCCGGCTACATGATCATCGGTTTCAGGCTGATAAATATATGCTGCTAAAACTTTTTTTTTTTTTCCCTCCTTGACCTGCTTTCCTCTAACTCACCCTCCTCCCTCTCACAGCGCCGAGCTCACCCTGCTGCAACGCTGTCTTGAAGGCGACTGTAGTGCGTACATGGCTTGATCACGATCACGAAGTCGTCATATTCATCATGACCGTTTGTTTTTCCGTCCACTTTTAAATTGGGCACGAAATCTGTGTTGCTTTCGAAGACGGAGCGCGGCGCCTCCCGTGTCTGCGTTGTTCAGATGACTCTTTGGCTTGGCCGCTCCTCGTGCGCTTTGCTGTCGACGACGCCGGTTGTCGACGTTTTGAGAAAGGCCAGGTTGCTCCGCCGAAATTGTGGATGTGGATTGGCCGTCCTCTGGCTGGCTTATAGGGACAGACGACCCTGACAGAGTCGTGGGATTGTAACCGCGTTGTTCAGGCAGAACCATTGTTGTTGGGTAACTGCGCGCGTCTACGGCCAGCGGCGGGGGAGCCGCAGCGGTTGCCAAATCTCATCCGCTACGGCGTGTTGATACGAAGAGTCGCTCTAAATGGCCGAAATTTGAGCGTACCTGAATACGATCGGTGTCTCCGGGATCATGCTACCTTAAAGGATGCAGATGCGCAGTTTTCAAAGGAGTTAGGTCAAGATTTCCACGGTTCCAGCCGAAAATCGACTGAGCCGGTACGCCACGCGTCCGATCACTCCGCGCTGCGCTAGCGTTAACTTTTGCTCATCCTCATCCTCTATCATCCTCATCCTTATATCATCCTCTATCGTTCATAACCATTCGTTAGAACTCTTCTGAGAACTGCAAAACGGCGGCAGACACGTTTCGCGGATACGACCTTGCCGACATAGCCGAGAAAGGCTTTTGTTGGTTTGTATTTAGGAAAAGAAAAGCGGAGCATCTACCGCAATCCTCGGTGGACGTCTACACGGAGGTGACACACAAGCGTTAGACGATTTTGCTAAGCTCTGAACCTACTCATTAGTTCTTTCGTACCAAAAAAATATCTGACTCTGCCGTAATCGAGGTAAGCGTAACTATAACGTACCGGAGTACCCAGGTTCGAGCCCGACTTCCGGCGGCTCCGTTTCGGTGGATCGAAACGGGAAGGGATCCGTGTGCTGTACGTTGCCAGTGCAGTATAAAAAAATACCGACAGTTTAACTTAGTCAATTATGCTATATCGTGCAGCAGTAGGGCGTTTTGACAAGATTGTGCTTGCTGTGTCTCAATTAATACCGCGCGCCCCTTGTTGAACACTAGCAGCGTTCTGTTGAACGCGTCAGTGTTTACCGGTGTTTTACAATTGGTTTACACGAAATTAAAGGCACAGTATCTGTCACACTTGTTTCTGTGGACACCTGAAGTCCCTCGGAAAGGTATAAGTTTAAATCGGCTCCAGACATCGGGTTGTTCTTGTTGTGACTGTAGGAAGAAGGAAAAGAAAATGCCCGGGCCTGCTACTGGCTCTGTAGCTGAGCCACCTCCGCTGCCACGAGCGGACACAAGAGAAAATAGAGAAAAAAGAATAAGACGCGCGTCGCACCAGCTGTTGTCCACGACTGAAGCGTTGGCGGGTGCTATGACGGCCTACATTTGCGATAATGCGGCCAGTAGTGCGGCAGCACTAAAATCCCCGGGTGGTCGAAATTACTCCGTGGCCCTCCACTACGGCACTTCTTTTTCTCTTTCCGCGTTCTCCGCAACCTACTTCCCTTCTCTTACGGCTTGGTTCAGCTGTCCGCTGACAAGCCTGACAGGTACTGCGCTTTTCCTATAAAACATATTAATATTTTATATAGCCATGAAATGGTCGCGGAATATATGGAATTGTTACGGAATATTCGCTACCAATACAGGATACCGCAATGGGTTAGCCTAAAAGCCCTGTGCCTCTTTTAGAAATCAACGCACCCACAAGTGGTTCATGTTTGAAATGGCATGTGCTGCGATATAAACTATCCAATTTTTCTTAGTATGGCAAACTCTTTTCTGCGAGATCACGTCTTGGGCACTATAGATGAGCTAGCAGCTTTTTAAACACTCTTCTATGAATTGCCGGGATTCGTCCGAATCCATACAGTAAGAAGGCTACACAAGTGTTATTGTTGCAAAGAACCTGTATGAGATATATATTCAGTGTATGTACATGACTGAGTGCGTGTCAGACCAGTAAGTGCCAAAAAAAAAAAAAAAAAGTACTTTAGTTTTGTAGAATAATATGAAAAATAAAATTCTTTTAAAATTATAGTTCACAAAAACACTACCACGTGTCTCTCGATGTTGAACTCCTCATTCACTTCTTACAATCCTCCTACGTGGTTGGGGAGAGACGCGCCTGCAGTATTCATGCTTTGTGCGTTCACGCCACACGCCCAGCCCTTCGAGGCCAGTTTGCTATTTTCTGGGTTTTTTTTTTTTTTTTTTCACCCATGGTATCCCAGGGACAAAAGGACCAGCCCCTCAAGGGTTGATTAAATCCATCGTCATGTATACTCTTTTCGTGTAATTAAATGTATTTCTCCTCCTCCTCATTCGGTTCAGCAGCCTTAAAAAGCTCAACTTTTTTTTTTTTTTTCATAAAACACAGCGTATTAAGCACACTCGCCTGTAATCGAATGTGCGATATCTCAGGGGAGCATTATGTCTATTTCACTATTTACATTTTACAATTTGGTCTTTTCTAGGAGAAGTGACACAGGATTAAGCATCAGGCCAAACCAGAATTCGTTTCGCCCGCTAATCATTCCATTATCTTTGCACAACGCTGCTATGAATACCTGAGCTGTCTCTAGTTCGCACAGTCTTTTCACGACGGCACGCACCGCCACATTCCCCTGCCAGAACCATCAAGCTTATCAACGGTGCTCGTTACACAGCTCGTCGCTGTTCTCGGCTACGGTATACGCAATGAATGGTTGGATGCAACAAGTGAAGTGACGCGCTGATCTCCAGCGCGATGCTGCATTTGAGAATTCTGGCAATTTTCAACACAGCTACAAGAACGCCCTTCCGAAGGCCGCCAAAAAAAAAAAAAAAGGGGGGGGGGGGGATGCCTCGCGCCAGCGCCACAATGCCGTGACAAAACTTGCAGCTCACGTAAGTAATAGGCTGTCGGATAAATGAACAAGAGTGAATACTCCTTAAGAATAGCGGACCCGTACCGAGTTCCTGCTAGGAGTGATGACTACAACTAAAGAAAATAAGTTTTCCCCCATGGCTGCATATATAGCCGCTGCCACCGCTGCAGCGCGGCTCCCTTGGAATGCTTGTGCACTTACTCCACTGCGGATGAGTCGCATAAATCAAAACACGTAGTGATTAGAGTATGAGCTTTGCTCTTCGCACTGCAAATGCCTAGGTCATGTGGCGCCGCAAATATTGCCTTCAACCGAGAAAAGAAAATGCATGGGTCTGCCAGCTAGCTCCAGTTGAGCGACTACCCCGTGCGGACAGAGGAGTAATGAGAGAAATAAAAAGAAACAAACAGAAAGAAGCGCCTCGCAACAGCCGCCACCGAAACGTTGGCGGGTGCCGTGACGGCACGCATAATAAATACCAAAACGCCGGTGGCAAAGCAGCCTCCGCCGAAAACGATCACGGAGGGCCGAGAGCTAACACTGCTTTGAAAAGCCGGAGCATTTGCAGCGCTATATATACGCCTAGTCACGTGGTCTGGCGATCAGGCGACCGATGCAAGAGAAGCGAGCGCACGCGCTTTCTCACGCCATGCGCACGCGCAGCCGCTCCTCGTGGTTTCAAGGTCATTGCGCTGCTTTGCACACCTTGGAGGGATTTCGCGTTAGTTCGTTGCTACAAGGGCTTGCTCTGACTGCATGGCTGCCACACCGTGTTTGTGTCAGCTTAGCCTAAAAGCCCTGTGCCTCTTTTAGAAATCACTTCACTCGCAAAATTTATCTTATCCGTGATTGAAAAGCACATGTACTGCGATATAAACAATCCAATTTATCTGAGTATAGCAAAATGTGTTCTGTGCGATCCCGTCCTGGACACTATAGATGAGCTAGCGGTTTCGTAAACTGTTGTCGCCCTTTCCGTCATCCAACTCTGAATGCTCAGGGCTTAAGGAACCTGAACAAACAGAGGGAGATTGTAAACTTTGCCCGTGCTCGCAAATGTGGATATTCTTTTCTTACAAGAGTGCAATTTTAGTTGTCCATATGATGTTCAATCTTTTTGTGATCGCTTTTGTGTTCATGCTTTTTTTACACTTACTGATTCACATATGTCTGGTGTTGGAGTTGTTTTCCTTAAACCACTTTTTCGTCGTGGTGCCCACTGCGCGTATATGGTTTCGATGGTCGCACCTTGGCTGTAGATTTCAATGTGCAAGGCAGACGTGTGCGCGCACTTGTGGTTTATGCTCCATCCCAGCGATCTTCCACCTCTGAGGTTTTCGATTCTTTGGATACTTTTTTGTTGGACAATTATCCCACCTTCATAGTTGGTGATTTCAACTGTGTTGAAGACCCTTACAGGGATGTTAGCGGTAGGAGACAAGGTAGGCCCTATAGCGGGGCCCGAGCCTTAAAACAACTGGTACATAATTTCAAACTGAGAGATGCCTGGATAGTGTTGCACAGTGAAACGTTCGTTGCCACATGGCAACGAGGCAGGAATAAGAGTCGGCTAGACCGCTTTTACTTCCCAGAGAATCTCATTAATTATGTCACTAGTTGTGAAGTCACGTTCCCACCCGATGTCCCGCGCATCTCCGACTATTACCCAGTTTTAGTGACACTCCACTTCAATCACCCTGTCCCACCTAGGGACCAGTGGAAAATGGACTTGACATTGGCCCATGACCCTCAAAGTGTAGCTTCCTTGAAAGAAGCCTTAGCAGGAACTTGCAGCCACGCTCCTCAACCGAGTAGCTGGGACGCTCTAAAGACCATATGGCGAACGGAGCTCATTAAAGCAGGTCGAAATAGAAGGGCACGTTTAACTGCCGAAATAAATGATACACTTCGTAGGGCACGCATTGTGTGACGGGGCGTGCCCCTCACGTTCACAATGCATGACTATCTGAACCAATTGCAAGCCCGCTATGAACTCTTACTTCGACTCAACTCCCGAACTGCGGCGCAGACATGCATCAATGGAAGGCCGATCGCAGACCCTTCTGTACTGCGCAGTGTTCTCTGTGGCTCGTTAGAATGTCGAGAGGTGATCCCTTTCGTTCAGTTGCCGGACAGAACACAGTCTGATCGTGCTGATGACATTGAAGCCGTTTTTAGCACGCACTTTACGCACTTATTTACAACAGAGTGCAGGGATTCTGCGAGCCAAAGTACAACCATAGGCGATTTTTGCACAGGCATAGCCTGCATTCCTGAGGAGAGTCGTGATAGTCTGTGCGGCCCAGTCACCCTAGAGGAGCTAAACTTTACGCTCCAAGGGATGAATGCCTCTGCTGCCCTGATGGGCTACCACTTATTTTCTACAAAACTTTCTTCACCGAAATACGCGCCCACCTGCTATCAATGCTTAATGGACTCCTTACTGATGGGCTTCGGCCAGAATCATTTCGTGAAAGCAAAGTTATGCTCCTCCTGAAAAGTGGAGGCGTACCATCCGACCCGAAAGCATGGAGGCCCATTTCATTACTCAATTCAGACTATAAAATACTTGCCGCCATACTGGCGCATCGCATATCATCCTGTCTCCCCGAACTGATAAGCAATGTCCAGACATGTTGTGTGCCGGAGCGCACAATTTTTTCTTCTTTAGCTCTAACCCGTGACCTCTTCACGTATGCCACACGCACGCAGGTCTCGGGCGTCTTTGTTTCCCTAGACCAAGAAAAAGCGTTCGATCGGGTAGAGCGAAACTATCTGTTTCAAGCACTAGAATGTTTTGGATTCCCTGCGGATCTGATCAATGTCCTAAGACTCCTGTACACAAACTTGGAAGCCAGTCTCGTTATTAACAATCGAATCACTGAACCCCTCCCCGTGAGCCGCGGTATTCGACAAGGACGCCCATTGTCCTCGATCCTGTTTGTCCTTTGCATAGAACCCTTGCTCCACCGGATACAATGTTGCCAGTCAATACGGGGCATTCCCCTCCCAGGCCAAGGCGAGATCAAGGTTGCAGCATATGCAGATGACGTATCCCTGTTCATCAGATATATTGACAGTTACAGAGCCTTCCTGCAGCTCTTCCACACATATAGCCACCTGTCGGGAGCGCGTCTCAACCCAGCTAAAAGCCAAGCTCTCAGCTTTGGGTCTTTTAGGGGTGACTTCCCAGACGGAGTGCAGTTTGTAGATGGTGTCAAAGTCCTGGGCGTCACGTTTTTGGCGTCCGGAGAAGTAGCCCGCACCACCTGGAAGGAAATAAAACGCAAAGCTGAAAAGCGAACAGAAATAGCCAAAACCTTTCACCTACCGTTCTCAGAACGCACATACCTGATCAAAACTTCCATCATAGCATCTCTTTTCTATGTTGCCAAGGTCGCACGTCCTCCTCGTCGAGTCCTTCAGAGTTTAGCCACCCTGTGTGGCTCATTTTTCTGGGATGGCCATGCGGAAAGCGTGGCAAGAATTTTTGTTCGACTCGCTACCAACATGGGAGGCTTCAGCATCCCAGATCTTGATGTCATGTGTCGTGCAGTGGCCTTGAAAACCATGTGGGACCTGATTTCTGACACAATGTATCGAGGCAGCGAGCTGTCCTCATACCTAATGGGTATGTCGCGTCGTTTTTTTGATCTTCCTGTTCGGAAGGGCCCGGCGGCCGAGAGACCGCCACCCTTTTACATGTATGTAACTAACTCATTGCATTTCTTTAATAACACGATGCCTGAATGTGACCCTAGAGAAATGACTGCGAGCGAGCTTTGTGAAGGTGTAGCACTCCAAGCTCTTGACGATGACCAATGCAGGAAAATGCGCAAAAGAAGGCGGATGAATCGCACCATTGTTTCCCTCCCAGCAGATGTAAGAAGCTTTACTTGGCTCCGGCAATGGGAAGCGCTACCCACGGCCGATCGTCTTGCGGCGTGGGGCGTGGCGCCCTCCGCCTCATGCCCGCTATGCGGTCGCACCGAAACTTTAAATCACGCCGTCTACGAATGTAAGGTTGCGCGCATTTTTTGGCGCCTTGTAACCAGCATGTTTCAGACACACATTCAGTGGCAAAGCCGTCACCGAGATGCCTTTGCCGAACTCATCATGTGCATTGGCGCTTTCGTACTTTGGAAGCGGAGAGGATATGCGCAGTCTGCGGGGACGCCCGTAGAGAGCCATGTTCCCTCTGCTCCCTCGTTTCAGAACTCTTTTATTCAGGCATCTAAATGAAGAACTTGTAATGCTCGGGGAGGAGGCCTTCCTCCTGCATTGGTCAACGCGCTTCATTTCCATTGTTAATGGAAAAGTGACCGCGTCCATCCTTCCTTACTAGGAAGGTGGACGAGTGTTTGCCTGTATTTTTGTCTACATGCATATCCTCTCCTTGCGTTGTACGCATGATGCTGCATAATGTCAACATCTGTAAAACACCAGTAGGATGTAATAACCAAATAGCACATTTGTATGCCTGAATGCTCATTGTATTCTTGTAACATTATTGTAAGTGCCCTTTATTGCTGTGTCAAAAGATCATCACGAAGCCTTGTCCTGTACCAGAACCTTCAGTACCAATAAAATTATCTTAAACCGTCTGTCGCGCTGTTGTTATGGATCACCGTGCACACCAACTCGCCCAACAAATGGTCTTGTCGAACTTCGTAAAATCTGTGCTCGGAAATTGTGTTCAGTGTGGTTGTGGCGTCGCAGGTGCCTCGCTGAGGCGCGCCGAGCTCCCGCCCGAGCAATGTACCCAGCCTTGCAGAGGCGGCGCCTCGTCGTCTGGAAGTATCTGTCTGGACAGTTAGAAACTGACGGCGAGACGCGGTTTCTGCGGCACTGGCTCACGCGCTTCTATGTTGTACGAGCCAGCAGTCTTGAGATCCTGTCGTACTTTATTAGAAACCTCCTCGTCTATACTGTTTTTGCCCCGCCGGGGTGGAGCAGTGGTAAGACGCAGGCTACTGTGCGAAGTTCCCGGGTTCGAACCCGACCGCGGCGGCTGCGTTTCGATGGAGGCGAAACGAAGTGGCGTCCGTGTGCTGTGCGATGTCAGCGCGCGTTAAAGATCTCCAGGTGGTCGAAATTACTCCGTAGCCCTCCACTACGGCTCCTCTTTCTCTATTTCCACTTTCATTCCCACCTCCCTCCCTTCCCTTACGGCGCGGGTCGAGTGTCCACAGAGCAAGTGTGACAGTTACTGCGCCTTTCCCTTCCTGTGAACCAATTTAACTTATTTATACTGTTTTCTCCTCTCAGGGGAATCGTGCTATATTTAGTTTATTATGCATATGTAACCTATACTGTTTTGTATAGAGCTTTGTTTTGTGAGTAATGTGCGTTTTTGTATGTATGTATTTACTCAATAAATTCTCTTTTTGTGTAGAGTTTATTATATGCATAGGCATGTATGTATTTAAGAAGTGGAGGGTCCTGGCTGTTATGCAGGACACACGCAA
This sequence comes from Amblyomma maculatum, assembly GCA_023969395.1. Classification (NCBI taxonomy): domain Eukaryota; kingdom Metazoa; phylum Arthropoda; class Arachnida; order Ixodida; family Ixodidae; genus Amblyomma; species Amblyomma maculatum. The sequence goes on from JAJIZL010036516.1 coordinate 9,536, forward strand.
AAAGTCATGCTTCCAATGCTGTATAGGATAAGAACAATGTTCTACACAAATTTAAATGAAGAACTGACAACACCGGTGGGAGGAAGTATTCCTCCGACGATTTTCTACACGAGTTATCTTTGCTGTGAACGGCATAGTGACCGCGCCTATCCTTACGTACTTGGAAGGGAGGGAAGTATTTTTTAATGCTGTGATGGTCTGATTCCATAGAGTAATACGGCTACGCAAGTGTTAATGTTGCAAAGTTCCTGTATGAGATATATATTCAGTCTATGTCGTGAGCAAAAGTGGTATATACAACACAGCCGGTGGCGGAGCTCGGAAAAACTGCATTGCGACTTGATCTAACAACAGCTATCTGGGATCGAGACAAAAGTGGCGGTGCCGTATTTTATCAACGTGCACATGTCACGGTCGCTGTTTCTACTGCTATATGGCATTATTATGCCGTTTTCCCGAGCTCCGTCACCGGCTGAGTCTTGTAAACCACTTATGTTCCGACTATACATGACTGAGTGCTTGTCAGACCAATATGTGTCCCAGAGAAATGTGCCTGAGGATTGTACATTATTATGAAAAATAAAAATCTTTTAAACGGTAGTGATCCGATAGTTGTTACACGTGGAATACGGCAAGGATGCCCACTCTCATCAATTCGCTTCGTGCTTTGCAAAGAGCCTTTGTTGCAGCAGATCCAAAACTTTGGATCTATACGTGGTTTCCCTGTCCCAGGTCAGGGTGAGGTGAGGGTTTCAGCAGTCATAATCTGTGAGTGCTTGCCAAATTCACTCCATACCAATCTTACTCTCCTTGTTATTTCCCTTTCATGGTCCGGATCTGCGGTTACTACCTGTCCTAAGTAGACATATCGCCTACTACTTCCAGTGCTTCGCTACCTAACGTAATCTGCTGTTCCTCCCCGAGACTGTTGAACATTGCCTTAGTCTTCTGTATTTTGGTTATAAAGGCTACCTTTTTACTTTTCCTGTCTAGGTCATCAATAATTCTTTGCAATTTATCCACCGAGTTACTTAGTAAGGCGATGTCATCAGCAAATCACAGATTGCTGAGGTATTCTCCATCTACCCTTCTCCCTAACTGCTCCCGTTTCAAATCTTTGACTACTTTCTCTAAGCAAGCAGTGAATAGTTCTGGGGAGATCGTGTCTCCTTGCCTAGCACCTTTGTTTATTGCAAAATTTGTCACTTTAGCAGAACTATGGTTGCTGTGCAGCCACTTCCAGTACTTTCATATACGGCTCGTCTACAGCCTGATTTCGTAATGCCTGGATGACCGCCGAGGTTTCGACTGAGTCAAATGCTTTTTCATAATCAGTGAATGCTATGTATGAGGGCTGGTTGTATATTCTGAGAATTCTATTACCTGGTTGATGGTATGGATATGAAGAATAGTAGGCTACCCTTTCCGAAAACCTGCTTCATTTTTTGCTTTATTGCTGTCTAAAATTTTCCTGATTTTATTAGCGATTATCTTAGCCTCCTTAGGATTGTTGAAAGCGGTTTGGCTTTGGTTTGTCTTATTTGCATTTGGTCTCATTCATCCATGACTTGTCTAATACGCACAATATACACATAAAGGTATATATGTACGTCTTTTACGGGGAACATGCGGAGCCTAGGCAACAGTTTTGTTTGACACTCCAGGTCACCGGATTTTTTGGCGCCGTTATTGTGCTCCGTTCTCCTAGGGATGAAATTTGGTGCTGCGACGAAGCCCACGATGAAGCGCAGATAAAACTCGCCGACCGGAAATGCGATCAACAAATAATGGAGGCCGAGAGGCACATACGAGGACGCAATAATTGATACGCCGTGTGATCGCATCGCGACTCCTCAAGGGTCCTGGCAGGCTTATACGCTGGATTGCCTAAGCCTGGTATCGAAAAAAAAAAAAAAGAAACTGTCAGAGATCGTATTGTAATGAGCGAGTAATTGTCACTGGCATCTTCATCAGCGCATCCATGTGGCATTAAAGTTTTGAGAAAGTTATGTATACCTTGAATTTGTTGATGTATCTTCGTCAGTGACAGAAAATTGAAAAGCTGGCCATGTGCAGAGCAATGTTATATCCCGTTAATTAATATATAATAATTAATAATTATTAATTTATACTGTGGTCTTTTTCCAAGACCTTGGCAGGGTGGATACATACAGAAAAAAAGAACGAAGTATACAAAATGCAGCGGTACATAACAGAAGACGCATGACGTCACTCACTACGCGCACACACAAGCATCAGCTGAAATGCGACGCAAAACAAAAACACAACTGTAACTGAAAAAATAAATACAATAAGATCAAACATCACATAAACACAAATGAGATTCAAATAATAGCACTGAGCCTTGGGTTACAATGTCGTTAGTTAGATTGTTCCATTTATTAATACTTCTAGAAAAAAAATCAAAACTTGAAGCAATGCTTTCTGGTAAGTAATGGTGTTATTGTCAGCGAGTGGCGTTGTCATGTAGCGTAGCCAGCCGAAAAACCCAAGGGGATGATATTAACAAAAGGGGATGATATTAATCGAGACCTTCCCTCCTGGTGCGCCCCTTTCGCTCTTGTTTTTTTATGCCTTCCGTCCCTCTTCTCTCACGGAGAGGTTGGGGTGGCAATGTGGGCACAGGCAGCTTAATGCGGTCTACCTTTCCTCCCAACACATTTTCCCAAGGTTAAACGTTGTATATTGAAGCTCGAAGGCGTGTGACAAAACTAACTATGCGAGTGCGGTCGGCACCTGACAATTAATATGCCTGTGAATGCAACGCGCTGGACAGACGTGATCTCTTACGCATACATACACATAGAAGAGCCGTAAAGCAAACAGCAAACGCAGAAAGAAGTAATTATACTCCGAAAGGCATAGTCTATTATTGTTATTTGTTTTGTTTTCGGCTGATTCATCCAACTGGTAAAGACGAATAATGTGTTGTTGATCTCCGATGCTGTTACACCTGTGAGCGAACATAAGCAATTTAAATGAAGTCCAGGAGACTACAGCCATGAAATTAGGAGACGCCTGCTTCTGGGAAAGAGAGCAATGGTTAGCCTTGACCGCCTAGTAAAGAGCAGAGACATTAGTCTGCCAACCAAGATCCGTATAACTCGTGCTATGGTCTTTCCAGTTGTGATGTATGGATGCGAGAGTTGGACTGCGAAAAAGGCTGACCGCCGAAGAATTGACGCATTTGAATTGTGGTGCTGGCGAAGACTCTTGAGAGTTCCTTGGACGGCTAGAAGATCAAATCAGTCGATATTGTCGACCATAAACCCTGACTGCTCATTGGAGGGTCAAATTCTAAAGTTAAAGCTCAGCTACTTTGGTCATCTGATGAGAAGAGAGGAGTCGCTGGAGAAAGATTTGATGTTGGGAAAGGTTGAGGGTCGCCGGAGAAGGGGTAGGCAGCGAACGCGATGGTTAGATGGCATACTCGAGGCACTGCAGATGAAGTTATGTGATGTTAGGAAGATAGCGAGAGATCGGAAAGCGTGGCGTGACATGGTCTATAGGGTCACGAAGAGTCGGACACGACTGAACGACTGAACGGAACGGAGACTGACTGTGTGATTCTTGAATTTAGGGGGGTGGACGCGTTCTAGGTGGGGGGGGGGGGGGGGGGGGTGGAGGGGGGGGGTGGTTACCCCCCCTATTGCCTCCTCATGTGTTACGTTCAGTATGGAGCGCACCTTTATGTCTCAACCTGTCGAGCCCACAAAGTATTTGGCCTTTGTTGTCCCTGGGGAAACTTGTTGAGAGAACGTCTTAGTCGCGGTGCCCTCTAGGAACAAGGTCTACTGAGTTCTAGACTACTGGGGGAGCAACTTCTAAATAATCTTTTAGATTTACCGTCCTCCCTCGTCGCTGGCGCACGAGGGAGGACGGTAAACCCTTACGTAAACCACCGGAGCTCCCATCTGCTCCAGCGGCACTTCTTTTCCGGCGAGACGCAGGACGCCTCTCGCCACCATTTTGGTCGCTTGCGCCATGGAGGACACAGCGGCCAGGACACGAAGACCTCCAAGGTGCTGCAGGTACTGCAGCCCCCCTACTCCTACAACCCCCTCGATAGTGCCGATGAGGCTGTCCGCCGGAACAGGGGCCAGATCCAGCGACGGTTCCGTTTGGGGACTGGTTCCTTTCGCGGCTCATAATTGGTTGTTGCGTCACATCCGGCATGACAACCAAAACTTCCGGAGGCGGCTCCGCGTTTTTCGCCTACGGCACGGGGCGGGGCCACCGCTCCGACGCTCCGAAAGGAACTGTTTTGCCGGCTGGCGTAGGAACCGCGACGAGTTGGTCTGCTTCGATATGGAACCGCTCTGCGCTCGCTGTGGCGGCTCTTGGCCGTAGTCGAGCCGTCGAGTGACGGCGCGCGCCGCGCAGCTGTTTGAGTACGGTCGTGGTATCCTCTTTTTTTTTTTTTTTT
>JAJIZL010036522.1:0-14804 GCA_023969395.1 Amblyomma maculatum
CGTTTTTCTTTTCCTTCTTCCTACAGCCACAACAACAACATCGCACAGCGCATGGACGACTCTTCGTTTCGCCTCCATCGAAACGCAGCCGCCGGCAGTCGGGATCGAACCCGGGTACTCCGGCACAGTAGCCACGCATCTTAACCACTGCACCACCGCGGCGGGACGAGCGGACAAATCTCGTCGACGCGAGATGTTCACCATAAGCATTTCTTAGAAAGGTTTTCGCCTTAATAAATGGTTCACAGGAAGGGAAACGCGCAGTATCTGTTGGTTGGTTGGTTTTAGGGGTTTAACGTCCCAAAGCGACTCAGGCTATGAGAGACGCCGTAGTGGAGGACTCCGGAAATTTCGACCACCTGGGGTTCTTTAACGTGCACTAACATCGCATAGCACACGGGCGCCTTGGTTTTCGCCTCCATCGAAAAGCGGCCGCCGAGGCCGGGATTCGATCCCGGTTTCTTGTTTCTGAGGGCACCTGGAGTTGTTTCTGGGTGCCACCGAGTCCACACTCCGGCGTCGCGATTGTCTCGAAATGGGACTAGTGAAGCTTTCGCTTTAAAACACTTGATTCACACACCAGTACAGAGATAAGACGCCCGACTACTGTCCGGAATACCCGGGTTCTGCCTTTCGATGGAGGCGAAACGAAGAGGCGTCCGTGTGCTGTGCGATGTCAGCGCACGTTAAAGATCCCCAGGTAGTCGAAATTGCTCCGAAGCCTTCCACTACGGCTCCTCTTTCTCTCTTCCCACTTTAACTCCTACCTTCCCTTACGGCGCGGTTCAGGTGTCCACAGACACAAGTGTGACAGATACTGCGCTTTCCCTTCCTGTGAAGCAATTATTATTATTATTATTATTCACACACCACCTGAAGTTTGTTTTTTGCATCAACTACTCTGCGAGTGTAGTCTGGAACAAAAGCCCCGAGGTTAATCATCGTCAAAGCCTTTTTAATCGTCGTTAATAAGTTAGCTCACACCATCGCTTTAACCTCCTGCGTAAAACGCGTGACCTTTTACGTCATGGTGGCTCCCGAACATATGTCAGCACCATCTCAGGCATTTATCGCCGTCACTAAGACTTCCGTGGCTTAGTTTGGAAACGTTCAATATGCACCAGAAATGACAGCATCCCGTATTTACACCCTTTTGTTTCCTTTATGGCATGACCTATTCACGTACCGTGCCGTCATGCCTTGATAGCGCAAGCAATGCTGTGGGCAAGCATGAGATGTTATGGGCAATCATCCCTGCTCACCTGTGTTCATGCATGCATGATATGCGACCGCTGCCTTTTCCCTCGCGGTGTTGGCTTCAGCTACCACAGGAATGCTCTCGAGTATTTCTGCAATTTCAAGCAAGAGCAGCTGAAAGGCAAGCTCTGATTTGAAAACAAGCCATTGTAACGCTTTCAAAATTATGTTTAATTTTATGAAACATGTGGTTTCTTATGGATTCTGCTTTCTAGACAAGTAATTACTGATGCACATGGTCATATTTCCAATTGTCGTTATGTTGATGAAATCAGCTCGACGCTAATTGTTTCGAAATTTGTTTTCTTTGGTCGTTAAAAATCACTTCTCTTAATATAGGAACGTTAAAGGTCTTACATGTACTTAAGAAAGCACGAAAAAATGAACAAATCCAATTAATGTTATTTATCATAAAGATGTGTGCGACGTGTATTCTGGATTGCTGGTCACGAAGCTACAGCTTGTGGCCCACTGAATTGCAATAAACTAAAAGCAATTCTATATTTTCCCTGGAACAATGTATCGTTAGCTCTTGGACAGTATAACCAGCCGCAGGATGAGATCGAATGCAGGGTCACACAGGGTCAAAGCTACACTTTGGGAGGCGCTTTGGATAGTAGAGTTTTCATGTCGAGTGCGTGCTACAGTCTGTCGCAAGTCACCGCGATGTCGTTAAGCCTGGGCAATCAACTACCTTTGGTTAGACGTTGATGCTTCTGCAGAGCGTCCTGAGTTACTCAGAACTGGAATAGCTCGTCATTTTGCGTGGGGCCGCTTCATGGTTTAAACAATCATGGGATTAATATACCTCGACCAGCTGTTATCAATCTCAGACACGTCCAGAAGAACCCATTGTGACACAACTTTTCGTGCGGCAATGACATCAGAAAGCTATAATTTACACCAATGATGTTTCGATAATTATTCTTGACGTTTCAACCAAGCAATGTCCTTTAAACGATGTGAAACAAAGGCGTCAGTATTTATTGTCGACTCCCTGGTAAGGGTTGCGGTTGCGGCTTCTAAAGGCATTCTACAAGCTCCTAAAGTGTCAGTTCGAAAATAATTCAGCTAGTAATTCTTCTGGGCGATACAGTTTCTGGGTACCTTTAAGGTCGAGCTCCACTCTCATTCCCGCTTCCACAAACGGTCCCATGTGGTACGCATCGCCAGGTATCGGATGAGCGTCGTTGAAACGGTCGCAGACAAATCCGTAGAAATCCACGCATGGGTCAGCACTCTTGTTCACAGACGCCAGTATCAACTCAGCTGCGATGAATGCGACAATAAAGGTTCATTTGACTCGAGCAGAAAAAAAAGTTTATCAGGCGCACCTGATCCAGAAGTGTGCAAAACGCTAGCATTTTTCTCTATAGGTCTCAAGCTGCGATGTGCCCTTTGGCCTTGTACGCCATAATTAATTCAGCACTCTATGTGGTCGGAAGAAGATAGGTATCAGATCTTGTAAGGTTTGCTTATCTGGTGAAATATATACTTATGTTGCAAAGCACTGAAGGGACGCTACTGAAAAAATTGTATGAGGCAATAACCTCACATTTTCTCACACAATCTCACTCAATTCATGTAAGAAATCACATAAAGTCGCATATAATTGCATATGGTCTCATAGTTTCTTGTACATTATCATAATTTATGTTTGATATTTTATGATAATGATGTGCACCGTATGAGAGTCTATGCGATTAGCTGCGATTGTATGAGGTTATTGCCACGTAGAACTTTTGAGTTTTCAGTAGGCCTCAATGCGCCAGCCAACGTTTCGACAAGAGGACTGCAGGGTCTTCGCCTTTCTCTCGAGGACTTGTGTCCTACAGAATACCATCTATCCGATTTTGCTCTACTTTGATTGCTCAGGTTGCAATGTACGTGCAGAAAAAACTGTGCGGTACATCGTCGGAAGAATTTCGTCTTCCATAAATAAGTGAGCTAGAGAGACCCTTTGCTTGTTTGTGCGCTCGTTCCACCTTCCACTGCACAGAAACGTAGCAGAAATGAGGGGACAGTTATGCGATAAATGCAAAGGGAGCCAACAGCCACTGCCACCAAAAAAAGAAAAGCATTGGGGGATGTTTATTTTTCTTTCGATCAAAGTAAAAGAGTAAAGTAATTGTGCCTGAAGTAAATTTAAAGTTGAAGAAAAAACAGCTCCACCTTTTCCGTTGCATCAAGTTCCGCGAACACTCGCGATTTCATCGGACGTCACACGTCCGCCGCTATGGCGCTAGCCAACACTCAAATTTATTTCACAAGTAGTGTAAATACCCCCCAAAAAAGTAGAAAACTGAACAGCCGTCGCCACAGCTTAGTCGGCAGAGCATCGGGCTAAAATGAGAAGTTGTGAGTTTCGATCCCACCGGCAGCACGGGATTGTTCTTTTTTTCTAGTTAGTTATCAACTATCTTCATGATTACTTTAATTACTTTATTCTTTCACATTCATCGGACGAAACACATTCCCTTTTGCTTTCTTTGCGGCATTGGGATGACATTGGCTGTTTTTATCAATCTTTCAATAGCAACACCTGTAGCGGAACATGGCACTTGTCTAGTGCCAATGGAAACTTCTTCCAAAGATCTTGATCTACCTGTTGTCTGTAAGCTATAGCGACATGTGAATTAACAGGGATAGGGGTGAGCTCCTATTCCTTACATCTCAAAAGAAAATGAGCTATTCAAAGAACACATTTTCATATCCGGTTTTATTCGTCCTTCTATCTCCGCTGCTGATAAAAGCAATCCCTCAGAAACTCTCTGCGCTCAGGAAGTTGGAACTGACCTGCCGGAAAATAATAAGCAATAACTATACGCCTTACACTGAAAGCATATAGCGGACTTGGCTTACCGCTTCAATAGATACCAAACGGTCAAGGTATAGAACAACACAGATGGGCAGCTCGAAGGAAAAGAAACAGCACTCGCGACAAGTGCCACTGAAGTCACAGCTGATGGCAACAACTCTCTGATCGAAAGAAGTGAGCATACTATTAGAGACGTTATTGCCGTTGAGAATATATTTTATAACCGGAGTGAAAATGTTTAGACAAGCATAGAGCTTATGATAGCGCATATTCTGGACATCCTGAGTAATCTAGACACTTAATCGCGAATTAATTTTTGCACTTGTGATATTTTCTTCATTGGCACTGAGTCATTCAGCATGCCCCCTTCAGGCCCAACTTATTACTTTGAGTAGACTTATTACTTTGCATGTGTTACTTATCACTTTGTGACACAACATTACTTATGACACAGCTTATCCACCGTCATTAGGTTTCCGACGGAAAACACTAATGGTTAATTTTAAGGCGATAGCCTTTAATGGCTCATGCTCACGAACCATGACCGTTCATCCGTCCGTAACGCTTTCGTTACGTGGGTAGCTGGCAGCTGACATGGCCGAGCACTAACTGGACGTAGGGCTTCCTGACATTACGTTTGGCAGGAACTCGGCAAGGCGGTGTTCAGCGCTCACCGTGGTCTAAGCCTGTACAAAAGTGGTGGTGACGCCGACAAATCTTTAAGAGTGCAACAGGCACCGATGAAAGACGGCTCGAGTATGCCAGAAGCAAAACCTGGTGCTGGTGACCACAGGAACCTCCCGAACACAGAGACACTGGACAACAAGTATCGCAATCGGAGCCTGAAACTGGAAGACGACCAAGAGACGGCGATAACTTCAGAGGGTTCCATCTGCAAGCATCTAGAAGGACTGCTAGAAGAGTGTCAAATAAACTACTGGAACTACAGCAGCAAGCTCGACGAAGGCCGCACGGACACTGATAGTCTTTATGGCTCAGGCAATGTCAGGGGCGTCCTGCACACCTCAGCTAGCAGCGGTGACATTAAGCTCGACCGTATAGAGGACATTGGGAGGAGAGTTCACTCGATTGGCAACCGCCAGAGTGGGGGCGGCTGCGGCGTCGAAGAAGACGGGCGGCTGCAGCTGGGTCTGGGTGACTTTGATCATTGGGGCAGTGCTGTACCTTGCAACCGTCACAGGCGCGATGCATCATCGCACAGCGAAGTTACCGGTTCCGGAGACTGCAAGGAAGGGAGCGGAGGCCACCATCTTCCATCTACTTCGTCACCTATCCCTACGGAAGCAAGCGGAGATGAATTACATTTTGCGGCGGATGAAACGAAAGCAACGAAGGAAAAGCATTGCAACGAGGACATCATTGAGGCGAAGACGATGATGGACGATTCCTTGTCTTCTGACGTGACTTTGACGAAACTCAGCATCAGTGACTGCATCGAAGAGGGGGACTTCGAGCTGCCAACTCGGGCCTCTCCCGAGTTGGCAGCTCTTGCCAAACGTATGGAAAGGTGCATGATATCAGGATCAGCCTGTTATCCCTAGGCCACACAGGCACGTTCAAACGTCTCGGTTAAAACGGGGCTTTATATGTTGGCTGATATCTTACGCTATCGCGTCATCGCGGAGATGAGAGTGAAAACAGAAAGAAAGAAGTGCCGTAGCGGAGGGCTTGGGACCACAGCGCAATAGAGGCTTTCGTCTCATCGCAGTTTAGTGATACAATGTGTCCCAGAATTTTTATCATGCGACTTACACTTGTTACATTTGGTGGGAACTGTAATATTAAAACACCAGTATTTGCGAAGTCTACCCTGTTACTATGGTGAGATAAGTCAGCTCGCGTTTCGAAGGTGCGCGTGGCAGGAAATCTGGGTCAAGAAATCAAGAGTACCATCACTGGTGGCTAAAGCTGCCAGTAAAGAAATGGCTGAAAACACGCGAAGTATCTCTTAGTGCGTATACTAGTGAGCACAGCAAACCGCCCTATTTAAATGCAAGGAAAAATATGTTAAATTCGTTTAAAAAATTACGAATAAAATGTCTGTAGTAATAGTGCGCTCCGCGAAAACTCTGCGAGCATCAGATGTATACAGGATATTGTATGCAAATTATATTACAGGGTAAAATTAGAGCAGAGCTCGCTTCCTGAAGACAAGGTGACCTTATCGCAGGCGTACGCACCTCTCATCTTGCATGCTTGGTGGTTGCAGACGGTTGTAGGGCCCTGCTCTGAGAGACACATACACAGAAAAAAGACGTTAGTCTCTTCTTGGCCGGTATGGGAGAAGTTGGAAACCAAAATTGGTACTGACGGAGCCTCGGGAATAAGTGGTTGGGGATGGCCGTCGTCAAGCATGCTGCACTGAACAGGATGGGAGACCACAAGGAAGCCATCTTCACCTGCAAAGTTGGAGTTGGAGTTTGAGTTTATTTCTTTTTTTGACAAGAAAGAGGAAGCCAAGGCAGAAGGCGACAAGCCTGACTGGGCCTTGGCTCCCAAAACAGAATACAGCAGGCAACAGCACACACCTCTAGTGTATATAAAATATATATTAAAAAAAACATTATGCAACACTTGCATACGATATAGAAAAGGTATCAATACATGGAGTATTCATTGGATATACAAATCAACAGACCACGCACTCAATAACATAAATTTCATAGCAAAAAATATTTACACAAAAGAGATTGCATATGAGAAAAATACAGTTACTATCACCATTGAAATTATAGGGAATATTCATTTAAATATTGTTTTACGTTCTTTTTAAATACTCTAGGTGCCAATGAAAACTCCACATTTGGTGTGTTGTTTATAAGGGATGGCACCTGAAAAGTTAATTTGTTTTCCATAGTTGGTTCGAGTAATAGGTACAAGTTTTTTTCGTGTTCACAGAACATACGTTACGGCAGATCTGTCAGTTCGAAGTGAAAGACTGATAACCACATCCTTCTCAGCCCCGTTATAATCACTTATTGATACAATATATATATGCCGCTATTATCTCGCAACCGCAGGGTGCGCATTCTGAGTTTGCGTCTTTATCCTAGGTGTCGCTGTCGCTATATGCCTGATCACGACAGTGGTGGAAACACCGGAACCTGAAGCGGCTACCATTTTCGGTTCCGGCGTTTCCACCAATCATATGGCTCGAGGTCAGGGAGGTGGCGACACTTCGATAAAAACGCTAACTCAGAATATGGGTCCACGGCAACGCACTATATCCCCCCAGTAATGAACATACAAGAAGCCTATAGGCTACTCCTCAACACAAGCAAAAAAAAAAAAAAGAAAAAAAAGGGAGAAAATGACTTCTATCCCCACGTGCCTAGGGCACAAATGAAACAAATAACAGTTCTATACACTCTTTCAAGTGGCTGCCAATTTTAACTTTGCCTTTAAAGCGATTAGTGGCGATCTTGTGGAGTCGCTTACGGAAATGCGAGCTGTCGCGCCTTATTTTGAAGCTCTACATTATCAGGACGTTCGGTGTAGCTGAAAACTCACTTCGTGTCGTGTGCGGCAGAGAGGCTCACAACAGTTGGATGCTGGCCGGATGTGAAAAGCTGGAGACACGAGGCTGAAGACGAGGCTTCACTAGAGGAACCGTCATTCGTTAGTCGCACCAGCACCGACCACTGCTTTCCGGACCTCAGAAAGCGGCGCTTATTTTCTTTCTTGAGGGGCTCGTTTTTTTTTATTTTTTTATTTTTTCTTTTGCCGACACATGATACGTGCTGCAGCGGGCTTGAAACATGATTCGCAAAGGAGCTTACGCGGCACGGATAACGGCCTTCAGTCAGGCGCACACGCTACCTGACACTATGCCTCGTCTGCGCTCCCTGAGCGAAAACTATACGAACTCTTCCTGCGTCTTTCGCAATTCGTAACTCTAATGAACGACAGGGGGCGCTGCGAAGTCTGGCCACACTGGGCAAGATGGCGGCAGTATCCAGGTCTGCGCGCAACTCGTCTCTTTAGAATGTATTGCTGTTTCTTGCCTGTGGCGAAATTTGTGGTGTTTTGCGAACTGTGGTCGCGTTTGTGACGGTTCACGTTTCATTCTGACATGCCCCAAGGGCCGCACGGACTCTCAGACAAGTTCAGGCGCCGGCGTCCTCAAGAAATAGTGATCAGCTGACGAACGTGTTTATGAAATCTGCCGTGGAGAGAAGCGGCGTGTTACTGCGTCGCCGATGCTTCTACGGAAGCACGTTGGCAGTGCGCTGTGTTTACATATTACTACAGGTAAGGACCTCAACGATTTCGCAATTATTCAGCGTGAATGGAAAGGCGCCACGCTCATCTTGCGAGCCTCCGGTCGTCGAGCTTGTTGCCGCTGTATGATAGCATCAGCAATATAACCTCTTTTTTTCCCCCAGTCTCCAGTATGTTTTCCTTTCCAAGAATAACATGAAGCTATTCGTGGCGAGAAGGGTCATCATGATTATTTTAAACGAATGTGTTTTATGATGAGATTTGGCTTGTGCACGATAAGGCAGTTTAAATTAACAACGAATTTCACTGAACTAGTGCAACAATTATTTCGTGATTGATGGTGCCGCTTGCATTGCTCGGTGCCAATTTGAGCACGCCGGTGTCTTGCGTTTGCGCGTTATGTCGCTACGCCGACTGTCTGTGTACCGTGCACGTATGCATTTGCTTTCCTCAAGAGTGCGAGCGTGATAAGTGATGCCTTCGAAAAGCTTGCGTGCTGCGTCGCCTCTTTCACGTGTGTATTTACGTCTAGGCTAGCGGATATTATAAACTCGTTCTATAGCGAGGCCCTCGGCAATTTTCGCTCCCTCGGCCAGTCTGTGACCGAGAAGCTTGTTAGTATAAATTCCGTATTGTGTCGTATTCACACGCTGCTCGGCCCGCCTGGGTTGTGTCTACCTGTCGACGAAGTACTTTCAACCCAGTTACAGGGTTAAAATAAAGAAAAGGTGCTAATAAAGGTTTTAAAAAGGCAGAAAAATAAACCATAAAACTGTGCTTTCTGTTGGCCGGCATGGTTCGTCACCCTCAATTTCGTCTTGCTCCTTTGATACTTGAACCAGTAAAGTGATTCAACAACTGAAATGAAAGTGAAATTATTGTGGCACCTCTGGCTCCCCTACTGTGCACTCTACACAGTAGTTAACAGTTGTTGCAAGGTACACGCCCTGAATGTGTGTGCCTTTCTCATTCAGATGCCTAATCGGTGCGCCTAAATTGTCGCACCATAACATGTGTTACATGGTATCTCACCCATTACTTTGTCACTGACCTGGTTTCAGGTTAAGGGAGCTTGGCACCCACTGCTGGTGTGAGGATGCGTGGCAAGAGTTTTTTTTTTTTTCTTTTTCTTTATGGCACCAGCTTCTGAGTTTGGAACTTTTCTGTGTACATGATATATAACCTGTTCTCTATAGGCTGCTAGTATCACTAGCAAGATATTTCACGAGAGAAAAAAGTTATGCATGAGGAAGATTATGCTTCTACGCATTTTCGGTGCTAATAACTCGAGCATGGTATAAGAAGAGCGACTTGTTCTTCATTTAATGAGGTAGACCTTTTTACTGGCCTGTGGAACAGCACATGATTGTTATTTTAATCTGTTGTTTTAAGTATGTTTCTTAAGATGTTACATTTCTTTGGCAAAGGAATTGAGCCATTTTTTCTCCAATTTTAGTTGCTGACTCCTTTGTGAACTTATTTTATTTGTACTCAGTTTGCATACGCGTTCTTCACCATATTTTTATGTTTATACAATTTCTATGAACAATAGTGATCGTTTCATTTACTGTTAGTATTTTTCATTGTTCTAATTGTGTTGTTTAACAATGCAGCTGAAAAGGCCTGCCGTCCACATCAACCTACTTCGCTGAAGAGGACCGGCGGATGCCTGTGTGTGGAAAATGCGGCGCAGAGGGCGACAGGAAAACAGTCAATGACACTCACATTCATTTGTGGGACTTAGATATCAAAAGGATTGCATCCCTACATACCATCGTTACCAGGCAACAAGGCTTGCTTCTCAGCCACTTAGTGTATGCCAAATAACACCCCCAAAGACTAGAACACTTTATAATATGAGGAAAAGGGTGCTCTTTACCTTGTAGAAGTTTAGAGCTTGGAGGTAGCATGGTGCTGTATTGCATGATTAAGAAATAAAATTTCATGCTTTGTCAATTTTTACAAACTATACATCTGCAGTCGGTGCAAACACATTTCATGCAAACTTCTTATCAGACAATTATCCATTGTTTACTAGAATCTTAAAAGTAAACCTGTCTTTACTCTAGCCACGATTGCTTGAATGCCAAAATAAAATTTTGTAATACGCACTGAGTTGTCCGAGTCGTGATACACAAGATAGGCATCACGTCACTCCAGTTTCCTATCAATGGGTTCTGTATGCCCATAAGACTGGTAAATTAAATTCAAATATGGAGCACTTGAATGGTAGGTGGGCGACACAACTGGCCTGAACGCAATCTAAAATAGTAGACTTTATCTCTTCCAGTGATGATTATTGTATATTGTGAATCTATGTTATGATGGTGCTGCATTCTAGGCACCTAAAGACTTGTAAAAGCGTAATAAGCAAAAATCATCACAGTTCCTTCACAAAGGCTGTCGGGCATTCCTAGCCGACGCTGGGAGGAGGCGAAAATATATGGGCACCGGATCTTCAGTAAGGTAGTTCACAAACTGTTAGACTGCCAGAACAAACTCCCTGGAGCTCAGTTTTGTGCTTATCTATGATTGTAAATACTTCACAAGTTTGTACAATTAAAGCCTCACTCCACATAAAGTTTAAATCTGCAGGACATACAGTGACAATGTTTCAATTAAACATTTTCTGGTACCTCACGTTCCCCACACATTGCAGCTTAAGGTCTTAAGCTTGGGTTCTTAACTTAAAAATGATTTATGAAGACGAGCAGGCTTCATGCGTCTTTATACTAGTCTATCATTTTATTGCCAATGTCTTCTGCATTTCATATATCGTTCAGATCATTAGCTCAATTGCTTCAAACCTTCTGTGTTGACTTTGGTAAGCCCAGCAAAGGTTCGCTTGATTGAAGTTCTTACACTGTAGTCTGTCCTCTAACGTTCTTACACTGTAGTTCGTGCGCTAACGTAAAAACACAAGTGCAGTTCCAGCCAAGATGACGTAACAGGAAATATGGACCCGCTGTCGTCTCTCCATGACGTTCTGGTTTGACTTCGTTTATAGGGTTTAACGCCACCATGACGTTTTGGTTGAGTTTGTAGGATTTGAAGTCCCAAAGCGACACAGGCTTTGAGGAACAGCGTAGGGGTGAGCTCCGGAAATTTCGAAGACCTGGGGTTCTTTAACGCGCAACTGATATCGCACAGTAAATGGAGGTTTTGCGTTTCGCCCCCTTCGAAAAGCGGCCGCCTCGGCCGGAATCCGATCTCGCATGCTTAAGTTCAGCCCTTGAGCGCCCTAATACACTGAATCAATGTGGTAGGGTACATGAGATTTTCTGTCGACCAGGTTAAGTAGCATCAACCTCCCCTCGCTACAGCTCTTCATCCTCACACTGTTTTTCGGTTTTCCGTCTTTAACTGGAGCGCTGCCATTTTGTAAGCCTGTGGCTGCGGCTCACAAGTCGACGAAGCGAGCCGACACAAGGAGGCACAGATGCAAGCGGACAGAAAATGGGCAATGATTACAGGAGGAAATCAGGACCGACAAAGTAATATGCGGATACAGAAAGGGGGCAGCGCTACTCTCCCAAGATTGGCATTACTGAAAATGCTTACGATCCCTATAGAGATGCTTTATCGCCATGCACTCGCCGCACCTGCATTTGGAGCTTCAACTGATCAGCGCCGATAATAGCGCATACGATTGCTTAGTGGATGCTTCCAGGATACAGTCCTTAAACCGAATATCATGCTGTGGTCTGCAGCAGACACCGTGAAATGTCCGAAGCGAGCTCGAGTAATCTGCATGCAGGGCTACCTACGTTTTCTCCACAGTGTGATATTTCCATCAGTTAAAAAACAAAGGCTAATACGTCCGCTCCTCTCCTTCTCTGTTTGTAGTTACTTTTATTCTGTTTTCTGGACCGGAAAAGTAAATTATAAGCATCGGTTACAACTTCGGACATTCGTGATTCGCAAAGATCGTCATGATTCCTTTTACGATGTACAGACTGTACTGCGAAGAGTCTTTGAGAATGCGCATGAAAACAATCTTCACAACGCAATGAGAATCTGTACGTTGAATATATCGCATAGACGGCTGTGATTGCCCCGTGAAAACAATGTGAAGCCAGTAATTTATTATCACTGTGATTCCAAAGTGTGCACTGCTGGGAAATGTGGTAGTCTTGTTTTTCTCGAAAGGATACATTGATAACAAACATGGCCAACATCTAGCATGAGCTAGTTGAGATCAAACCTGTATTAGGAACACTTAAAAAATTAAAGAGCACTGCATAATATGCATTGGAGTAATGCGAAAGCGCGGATGCTGCTGTTGGTTGCTTTTGGTTGCTTCGAGTTGCTTAATTCACTTTTTGTTTGCCCATTTTAGTCTTTCGTACTTTCAAATTGCGCGCCAATCCCTTCCTATGCCCTTTTTTTTCGGCTCTATTTCCGGCAGCGTGAGGTCACATTCTTGACGTCATATCCTCTACGGCATCCCTTTCTCTCTTTCCGCTTTCACTTTTACCTTCCTCCCTTCCCTTACGCGCGGTTCAGGTGTCCACAGAAAAAGTGTGGCAGATACTGCGCCTTTCCTTTCCTGTGAACGAGTTATTCTAATTAATTGCCAAATTAATTTGTTGGCCTAACTATTTTTTCAGCAACAACATTACGTCACCTTATATCGATTGACACTACTCGTTAACCTCTATCACTTCTCAATCACTCACAACTGCTGCGGACACGATTTTGCGGACACGTTCTGCGGACACGGTCTGCGGACAGAAATCTGTGAAATAGCGAAGTAATGCTTTCGCAATTATAATACTTCAGGTTCAGTGATAAACCGCAGGATTGTTTTGAAACAGAACAAGAGAAGCGATGGTACCTGGAGTCACAAAGCAGCAAAGAAACTTTGCCTGTTAATAATGAGTAACGTGCTTAAGGACCAATAAGGGCTATTAAACATACGATATAGCATATAGCAGGAGATGTGCGTATTATCGCTCTTTGAAAGGCAATCCTCCCCCCCCCCCCCACACACACACAAATTATTTTCTTTATTATTTCCATAGCCTACACTGCTTTATTAGACACGGATGTAGTACCTGAATTTCGCAACGGTTTTACTGTAATCTCTTCTCCGTGCGTGCGCAACTGCATGTCTTCACAACTTTTTACGATTGAGGTTAACAGGAAAATGTCAGCGGCAAACCGCAATAAATATCCCCAGGAATCTATCACGTGCATTATTTACGTCTCTACAGTACACACCCACTAACGGCAAACTTCTGAAATTTCTGGAATTTTACCTCACGCTATCATTGCCCGGGCTTTAAAAGGTTATACATCACTTGTACTTGCAGATAGAAGACACCGCGTGACTTGCACTATCGCATATGAAGCTTTTTTTTTTGTCGAAGCCCTTTTTAGTGCGCGGTTAACTGATTCGTAGATGAAAGCACACGACCTGATAACTTCAGTCACCCATCATGCCAGTGATGCAACACGTGAGGTTCTTATCACTTCGGTGAGAGTATTTACCAGAGATACTGGGAAGCAGGGCGCGGTCAGGGGGAACGCGAAGCGCTGATAAACACAGTTGTGCTGATAAACGCAGTGTACCGGATGTTTCAGCGAACACTTTCAAAATAGCCTAAAATTAGCTGGTTTTGTTTATGGGTTTAACGTCCCAAACCAGTTACGGCTATTAGAGACGCCGTAGTGAAGGACCCCGGAAATATTGACCATTATGTGGTTCTTTAACGTGCACTGACACCGCACAGCACACGGGCGCCTTGCTTTTAGCCTCCATCGAAAAGCGGCCGCTGCGACCGGGATTCGATCCCGCATCCTTGTGCTGTGTACCCGAGCACCGTAATCACTTCACCCCCGCTGTGGATCCCTAAAAATAGAGACTTAAAAGAGTAAGTATACATAACGACTCCGATCATACAAAGTTGATCAAGAGGGGGCTAGCTGTCTTGTGTTTACGGCAACCATTGATCAAATCCTGTCCGCACTTGATGGGCAAGAGTGTCAAGCTACAGATTGAGAGATTGAAAAGAAGTGGATATCCAAGGAACATGATGATATGTGCAGCTGAAAGCAGTTTGAAGAATATGCGACCCCGAGCAAGAGAGGGTAAAGAGAGGGAAAAGAGGAGACGGGTTGTTGTCCTGCTCTACGTACATGGCATCTCACATCGTCTTAAGATCACGAGCCGATTTGAAATTAGGGTCGTGCTATCTGCACCGAGCAAGTTAAAGAAAGTTACAGGAAGGTGAATGGAACAAGTGAGCGGTTTGTCAACTGCCGCGAAGGTGTTGTGTACAAGATTCCCTTGACATGTGGCAAGGCTTATGTGGGGCAGACTGGCCGATGCCTCAATGAGAGGTTAAGGGAACACAAAAATGCATGTGCTACACTGTCGGCTCCAGGAAACCTGGCGGCCCACTGCTATTGTTGTCGAACGGAAGACGCTCAACAGGACTCGAGGGGTAAACATTGTGTAGCAAGGTTCACGAAGACGCTCAAC
>JAJIZL010036523.1:0-13491 GCA_023969395.1 Amblyomma maculatum
GTGTGTGTGTGAGAGATAGTCTTCTGACGCACGCATTTACATGTACGGACTGCAAACTATCAGCGTAAAATGCAACACGAAGACTAGAACACAGAAATGCCGAACCCTAAAAAGAAATACACACGGGCACCATTTCGCCTTAAATTTTCCTTTTTTCGCGATAAATTCGAAGGCAAATTAAGACCTCATACGAAACATAGAGTGCACTAGCATCTATTATTTTGTGTTTACAAAACAGGGTGAAACATTTAATGACATCATTAATTATTAGCGACGTAAGATGTGCAAAACTAAGAAAACCCCGCTGCGGTGGTTATGTGTTTGGAGCCCCCTAATAGGTCTCACATCGGGGACGTATCTTCAATGATCAATATTATCCTTGAGAGCTTAATAATGATACGAAGATAAAACAGTGGCAACAGGTTGAAGGCAGCCTGCATAAATAGAATAAAGCATTCAATGAGCCATTCGTGCTAGAAAATTCCTGCAGTTCTGCAGCCAATAAACTCCAGCCACATTTCGCGCTTGTTTAGTTCCTGGTTACGCAGCGTGATTACATATCAATTGTAGTGTCATCTTAAGCTTAAGCGCGGTCAACAGAAATTCGTCGCTCTTTTGTGGAAGACTAAATTGCGTCTCCCAGAAAGTAAATAAGGTAAGAAACAAACAACCGAAACAGTTAAGGCCTGCGAAAGCTACGCATCCATGTAAAAGGATCTCGCGGTGCTGTATACTACACCTCCGCAACTTGATATGAAAGCTATTCCGCAGAAATATTCCGTCAAACATTGTCCCGCCGTGGTGGTGCAGTGGTTAGGGTGCTCGACTACTGTGTTAAAAAATACGGAATCGAATTCAGTCGCGCCGGTGAAAGGCAAGGCGCCCGTGTGCTGTGCAATTTCAGTGGTTGAAGAACCCAGGTGGTCGAAATTTCTGAAGCTCTCCACTACGGCATCTCTCATAGCCTGACTCGCTTTGGAATGCTAAACACTATAAACCGAACCATCGAAACATCAGCGACCCCAGTAAGCTTGTAGAAGAATTTTTTGAAAGTGACAGAAATCCTTGTCAAACATACTTAAAAACTATTTCCTCTTGAACGGAGGATTTTGCTGGGATATACCATGCGTATTCATTCCGGGGCAGGCTACATTTTACGTGATGCGTTCGAAAAGCTATCAATGTGTCTATAATTCGCTTCGGCATTGTCAACTCCCGCCATCTCCCTGTCGCCGGTAGAGTGTACCGCAAAACTCAATGGAGATATATTCCCTTCACTTTATGAAAGAACTACAGGATACGGTAACGTGATTCGCGAATATATCGACTCTACAAATGTAGACTTCCTGCTCCCTGAGAAAACTTAGAAAGCAATTCCATCACTTGAACCCACTACTTCCGTTAGTGACAGAATCAATAGTATATTCCGAACGCTAAAAGTTGTGGTGGTGACTGTGAATGCCTATCGTTATGCGACACATACGACATATGGCGGTACTCGCGCAGACTAAACAAAAAGCATCGGTTTTTTGGCTTAGAACTGACGTGAAGTAGAACTTATAAACGCAGAGTGTAATGGACTTCTTGCATGCATGTTGAGCGTGGGTTCTAACGGCATTCTGTCATTTGAAGTTGACGTGCACTCACGTTTTGGTGCGTTGCCTGAACGACGGTCGTGCATATGCGAAGTCTAGAGACGCAGCAGCAAACTTCCTGTCTCACGCTGCGTTAAAACGCTAGAACATGGTGTCATTCTATTGTTGAAAATAGTTGCCAGGAGCGGCACTCAACGGCGAAAGCGAAGTGTGAGATGACTAAATACACACCCCGCCGAACAAATGTACCTTGCAAAGGTAGAATGCCTGTCAACAGCATCTGCACCACTTACACATTCTCAAAAAATCCTGAAGGTGCACTTTGCCAGAAGTCCTCTGTAAAACGTGCCACGACAAAAATATAATGGACGATGTTTTAGCATCTGCTGAATTTTGTTTTGAAAGCTGTGAGGAGTACGACACTGCAGTCTACGCAGGTCGCTCTTATAGCATGGGGAAAAATAAGTGCATGAAATTGGTCAGAATTCCGTGATCGATTAACAAATATTAAAAAAAAAACACCTGTAACTCTTCTAGGGGCGATTATTACATTGAAAAATTAGGGCCGTGAACACCAATGGCTATGCTCACTCTTAAATTCTCCTAATCAGCAATGATAACAAGGAAGCCGGAACTACTGACCTGGGTGGACGCACAGCAGAAAGAGTAAAGGAGCGAAACGAGGACAGAGCTGTTTTGGATGGAGCCGAAGTTGTGGCAAAAGATTTCAGTCAGTGTTCTAAGCGCTTGCCTCAGGAAATAAAAGGGATCAGCTGTTTGAAACAGCATGGCCTGATAGTAGTCCAGTCTGACAAAAAGGGTGGGGATACCCACAGGAACGTATGAACGGAAATCCATTGGAGCTGTTGAGAAAAACTTCAAGAAAACTGCATTGAAGAAGAGAGCGCAGAAGACTACAACACTAAGAATGCTGCAAGATCTACACCTGAATTTACCTACGAAGAATGCGGAGAATTCGGATAGTTGTACTTAGGAGGCATTCTTCTTGTGCATAACACACAAGCCTGATATCCCGTTCAGCATGATAGTGTCTGAGAAGGGTAGCTGGCAGTCAAATATAGGAAAATTCCTCCAAAAGCAGCTGACGACTTTGAAGACAGAAGACCCCTTCGTAGTTAGGAGTTCGCACCAGATAGGAGAAGATCTGAAGCAAGAGCTCGGCATGACCACATCGACCACCATAGGGTTCAACACTGAAATAGATCTGCATATATATATCTACTGAAAAAATTGTATGAGGCAATAACCTCACATTTTCTCACACAATCTCACTCAATTCACATAAGAAATCACGTACAAGTCGCATATAATTGCATAGGGTCTCATAGTTTCTTGTACATTATCATAAATTATTTATGATATTTTGTGATAATAATGTGCACCGTATGAGAGTCTATGCGATTACATGAGATTTTATGAGGTTATTGCCCCGTAGAGCTTTTGTTTTTTCAGCAGGCGCACAAAGATTTATTTAAAGCTGTTAGATCAGTGATAGATGAGTCGGGAAAGATGCCTTTTTCTAAATACGTCGGGTGTAAGCAGCGACTTTTTTTAGCCTTGTTAGAGTGTTATCTACAATCAACTGCCATTAACCTAATAACCAGTTTCACCCACAAAAAGTTGGAATTTGCATCGGGTCGTGTGTGGCACCCGTCTTGTATGACGTCTTTCTTTCTCTCATTGACAGGAATTTGTTAAACTCACTCAACTTACGCATTTTAGATATGTAGACGGTTATCTGGTGATAACGGACAAGCCATGTATTTTATCTATTGACGAAGCTGTTGTTGCTGACATTCTTGATTCATTCAAAATGGTCGCAAAAAGGTTAAAGTTTACCTACGATCTCCCACGTGAACACAGCATACAGTTCCTTGACCTAGGAATTTATTTTTGTAAGGGCATATATGTGTAATTTACTATTTAGAACAAACGTTTCTAGGATACGAGAAAAGCAAATCTGGCATACAATCGCCACATTATTTGTCGATCTCTTATTTCAATAGCTGATGTTCCAGCCTGAAAGTCCGACTTTCTGATCATTAAATTCGGCCTCCTTGCAGCGGCTAAAGACAAAGCTATTGGCTACAGTTCCTGATTATGCGTCCTGGAAACTTTTGTCCCCAATGGTACAATCCTAGATCACAAGAGACTCTCCTTCCATACAGCAGTGCTAAATCTAAGGTTGTCAAAACGAGCAATTTCCATGAATTGCCTCAATTCCACGTCGGAAAAATGCGTCAAGATACAAACAGAGCGTTTGCGCATGTTTGGCTGTCATCCAGATACTTTCTCGGCAGTTAGCGAGAGCCTGCTACAAAAAAAAAAAAAAAAAAAAAAGATAAGTAAAAAGCAAGATAATCAAGATCAGCAGCTGACATCTCAAATAATTCTATACAATCACAAAGTATATAATAATCTTAAGAAGGTTGCAAAAAGATACAATGTAAACGTGCTTTTCTGTTCACCAAGTAAGCTCTCAAAATTTGTCCAATGATGGTGAAAAAAGCAAAAGCCGCATTGTAGCATCAAACACCAACTCTAGTTCACCTGGTGCACTGCCAAAGTAGTTTACAGTATTCCTCACTTATAGTAGAGTGTTCATTGGGCAAGCAGGATGCTATTTTAACTGGAGAGTCAAGGAGCACTGCGATTAAGTCAAATATTGAAAAGGCAGCAATCTTGCCATTCATGGCGGGACTGTAAGCGTAAGACCATTTTTCGAAAAACTAAGTTTCTTTGGCACGGAAAGATCAGATTGAGAGAGATTGTTAAGGCGCATCACATCAGAAAGACGGGAGATCAATGTGTCAGCCCCCCGTTATTTTTTTCTGCTTGATAATGAAATTGCCTTTTTGGACAAACACGGTTGTTGTTTTTTCTTGTTTTTTATTTTCAATAAAATTTAGTTTGACGTGCAGGATTCGTCGTATAGTGTGTGTTTCTTCTTGTCTTCGTTTTGTTTCGTGTTGTTAATGTTTTAAAACATAATCAGCAATGCAATTCGAAATATCAACGTCGAAAACATGTATCCGAGTGCGCTTTGCCACATCCCATATTTATTGGAATGACGTCGCTGTGAACGGTGTCCTCACAGAAATGAAGTGAATTGTTTTCGGACGCCACGGAATACACAGCCAGGGCAGGTATAATAAAACAGTTCTGAAGTCAATTTCATTCCATTTTTTATTTTATTTCACGTCCTTCGCCGCTGGCTGAAGCGACGCTGCGCCCCGCATTCGATCTTGATCATTGGCTGAGACGTAGGGCGTGGTTTCGGTACAACCAATAGCGAAGAGCGGGTATTTAAATACTATTGCAATCAATTACAGAACGACTCGTTCAATAATACTGGCAATGACAGTCTCGTTTTACTGTATTAGATATGCGAGTTTTATGATTGATATGCGAGGTTTTATGCGAGTTTTATGATTATTATGATATGCGAGGTTTTATGATTGTGCAATGCAGAACAGCCCACTCAACGAGCTTTAAAATGCGTATTTCGCCGTTCGATATTTTGAAACACATTGCCGATTCAACAAAATTTGTAAACGAAGCCCACCGCCCATGCTCACGGCCTTTCGCTTTTGAGTTAATCTTGGAGCCTAAAATAATAAATTAAAAAGTCTATCAGATAGACTGGCTAATTATTCTTCTAAACACTGTGTCCCGTACACAGTGTCCGCTTGCTGAAAATTCATCTGCGCAAACGGTCCCCGACGTATCTATAAAAGGTTTCGAAATGAAGATCAGTGAAGTTTTAAAAAATCGCTTTACAATGAGCTTCATTCAGAGCACTCTGAATCTCGGCAGCGTTGAAAAAACAGCAGAGTGGATAAAGATAAAAATGAGCGTTAAAAACATCCCAGATAAGGAAAATAGAATAGCTACGAGCAGAATAAGAACGGCGAAAAAAATATGGTCGATCGTTCTTTGAGCTAAAGTAGTTCATCCCAAGTGAAGGCAAACGTAGCAGTGGCGTTTTCAGCCTTATTTCTAGAAGGTTATCTTAGCGACTCTGATACTGGAATTCCAGTCGCAGTGAACGATGTGCCTTAATGGCACAGCGGGGAAAAATAAATGCTACGATATATACACGTAAAGGGATAAAGGGACAACAGGCATTGGCACTATTTCCAAAGCGGTTTGTTCCGATCCAGCCAGCATTTTTTCTTTTATACATACTTTTGAATCAAGTACTTCCGTTATTGCATTACTATTTCACAATGTTCAACACCAAAAAAGAAAAAAAAATTGTTTTCCATATTGTCATTGGCTATTGGCTCTCTTCTTGTGTATATCTTAGCTGCTCCTTGTTTTCCCATTATTTGTCTCCTGCTTCACAAAACGATGAAAGCACAGGGCATAGCGACGCTTTTATCATCACTGTTTATCACCGTCATTAGCCCGACTTCTTTCCCTGCAAGACGCACGCCTGTTCTGGAGGTCTAGAAATACCTTGCCCCAACATTGCGCCTCGCGCCAACTGCAGCCCCATTCTCATTGAATGGTCCTTAAGCTTACATTTCGGTTTTTCTCTGCAGTTTGTTGAGACGTTTACATTCTTTCCTAAAATTCACTCTTCCCCACGCCCTTCAACGTAAAGTATTCTTCACGCCGTTTAATGTACCTCAGTGAAAGAAGAACGTCATCATCGTCATCATCTCATCAGCCCAGCTGCAACATAAAGGCCAAATACTCCTCCAACTTACCCGTTATTCACCCGCGCCGCGCACCACCCCTTTAAACTCTTTTGGGTTATCTACGCACTTATTCACTGACCCCCATTCTCTCACGGCTACCTCCACTTGAAATCCCTTCCGTTACCCCAAGATTTGCATCGGTATTTTCTCCTGCGCATTAAATGACCTTCCTGTCAAAATTCCTTTTACGTAAATGGCCTTTTCGTTCTTAGCTGAATAACTTATCTGCACTATTTTACGTAGCACTTCATCGTGACGCTTTGTCACGCGTGGACGGAGTGTCTTACTGAATAGATGGATAATAAGGGTTCCCTTTGGAATGGTATGGTGTTGGGTGTCAACCAGAGCGCTTCCTGGTGGTGGCCCTGCGCCGCAGCGCCTCCATGCCGCGGTCACGCGCGCAAAAGCAGAGAAAACACCAGGGCTGATTAAGAAATGAAGAAAAAGGTCAGAGGCTATAGGGATTCTAACGGGGACAGCCCGGGATTCGAGGCACGCCACGGCCGTAACACACGCAACGATCGTGTCACGCGGTTGTCGCTACATGCGAAAGTCAGCGAAGCGTCGCGAGCCGGTACATGCGTCGGGTCAGTGTGTGTCCGACCTGCTCAAACTTTCGGGCAGGGGCAACCGCAATCTACATCCTTATAGCGAACTTCGTTGTAAACAAAACAAACTATTTCACTAAGTTGTTATAAAGCGCGCCATTCCTCCTCCCACCCAAAAAAATGTGAAAGAAAGAGCGTTTTAAACAACATTCAATAATAAGGAATAAGCCCAGGCATGACGTAACTGAGCCCCTCGGCGTTCGTTGCAAGGCAATTGTGAGTTTTGTCGTGGTGGTGTCCTGGCCTCAAATGTCACAAGGACTAACTCAGCTCTCTATATGGGTCATGTCAAAGATGTATTATATCAATTGCGAAATTTCCCACGAAATATTTGTAAACAAACACAACAGGGGTCTCTTTCTCTCTCTCTCTCTCTCTCTCTTTCTCTCTGCGTAGACAAATTTCAGAGATTAGGGCCCCGCCGGGGTGGTGCAGTGGTAAGACGCCCGACTACTGTGCCGGAGTACCCGGGTTCGAACCCGACCTCGGCGGCTGCGTTTCGATGGGGGCGAAACGAAGAGGCGCCGTGTGCTGTGCGATGTCAGCGCACGTTCAAGATCCCCAGGTGGTCGAAATTACTCCGTAGCCCTCCACTATGGCTCCCCTTTCTCTCTTTCCACTTTCACTCCCACCTTCCTCCCTTCCCTTACGGTGTGGTTGCGGTGTCCACAGAATGCAAGTGAGACAGTTACCGCGCCTTTCCCTTCCTATAAATAAATCAGTTAAATCAATTCAGAGATTAGGAGACTTTCGCGCCACCTGCGGCCTTTTACTGCACCGCTCGTCGTTTTATAGAGTTTAAACGACTCCATCAGTAGCTTGTCTGCCAAGACCAAAGATGGCGTCTTCTTCTGGAAATCTGTGCCAACTGGTAGCAACAAATAGCGGGGGTCAAGACGACAGTACATTCGGGCCATGTTGGCAACGGAGCAGCCACTCCCAATTAGTTACTAAGTGTGGTTATTAGGGCACTCGTATCAGCTTTGGGAGATTACGGCGGGAAGTCTTTCAGCTCTTTTAGGAATACACTAAATAAAGTGTTCGTCCTGTGATGCACGAATGTGCATGAGAGTTGGTCGAACATCATTCAAACGCTGGCGCAGAAGAAAACGACGGGGACGTTATGACTGCGCATACGGAGTGCTAAGATTCAACTTGATTATAATAATAATCAGCTTATTTGTTAAGGATTAGGGCGATATTCCAGCATTCATAATCGGTAATTTAGACACTCAGTACATGCTGGTGAACGTGGGTGGAGGCACGGTTTTCTTGTTTTTTCGTCGTGGCATCTGCCTGGCGTGTATGTGTCGCTTGACAGTCTTCTAATAAGTTAAGAGCACTGCGTAAGCCCTTGTGTGTGTCTGCACATGCGTGCGTGCGATTGTGTACGTGCGCTTGTGTGCGCGTGTGTGGACGCATGTGTGCGAGACAGTCTGTGCATGCCTGTGTACCTCCTCTATTTTTACAAAAGAAGGCGCTAGTTTTTTATGGCGTTTAACATCCCAAAGCGACTGAGGTTATAAGAGACGCCGTGGTGGAGGGCTCCGGAAATTTTGACCACCTGGGGTTCCTTATCGTACACTGACATCGCACAGCACAAGGGCACCTTGCATATCGCCTCCATTAAAAAAATTGACCATGATTACGTTACTTCCTAATGCGAAATTTGAGCGCAGCTCATCAGCTGTTTCACCTTTTCGATAGATTGAGGCAAAAATTTCGAGCCAGACACGAATGTACAATTTGTTACGACCGTGCATCCGCATTTGCGCGCTCTATTGTTCGCCTGTGGGCATGAATAAGTGCTGAGGATATGTGGTGATGGTCCATTGGCTCTAAGTGAGCCTGTTTCCAGGAATCCTGTTTTGTAAGCCTGTTTTGCTGTGTGGACAACCTGCAAATGCCAAATTGACCCTGTCAAGAGAACGTCTGGAAAAACACAAAGAAACGTCCCCCTGCGGGAAATAGCAGGAAGTGCTTTCTTTCTTTTGTTCACCCTTCCAGTGGAGAAGTGCTATCCTCCAGTGATGAATGCCTCCTATCCAAAGGAGAGGACAGAGTGACATGTCCGCTGATGTGCAGGACAAGAAAGGAGCATGACTCATACGGCCATTAAGTGATTTCCCGGGAATGCAGGAAAGATTTGCAATTGTCGAAAAGGGACAATGTTGGGAGCCCTATGCGGCGCGCACGTGTACTTGGGTTTCTGAGAAGTAAATCCACTTGCCGGAACCAGCTGCCTATCGATTCTTGGCTGAAGAATAGAAATGTACCTCCTCGCCGTTCCCAAGCTTTTCCCGCCAACAGGTGACCAGGCTCAACGAAACAATGCCGGGCCAGTCAGTGCTTCAGACCATCAGTGCAGTGATGTGTTCGATTGGATGCCGATATCTGAGGGGCGTGCCCTGGATTTGGTTGGTCAGCATCTTCAGAGAGGGGCTGGACATAGGGGGTTTTAAGGACGCTGCAGAGCACGAAATGTCGCTCTGGGCCCTGGGTAAACGGCTCATCCAGTCGCTTCTCGCTATGAACTCTTAACGCTTGCCAATTTGCTGATGTACCCTTCTTTTTCGTGTAAATAATCTTGTAAATAAGTTTCTCAAAGTGCCATTAAACCTGCTTGTACATATTTCAACAACTTCGAAGATTCAATCCTACTTCAACCCCGAGTCTCTGCACGCTACCAAGTGAAGGCCGGGTCGACGTAGCCCCAGCGTCACGACAACTGGTGGCAGCGGTGGGATATGAATCTACAAGCCACAACATCTGATGACTGGAGGTGGGATCTGGATCTACAAGCTACAACAACTGGTGATTCGAGGTGGATCAGAATCTACAAGCCACATCTTGTGATCGGAGGTGGCATCTCAAGCAACAAGCAGGAGCAACAATCGGCCAACAAGAAAGCAGCTCGGAACATCGATCGCATGTGTGGGTGAGTGCTTGGCTTTTCTTCTGATGTGGACCAGGTTCTAGAACAGGGTTAAATTTTAGAACTGGTAAAAAGTGTTGAAACGCCTTTAGGTTTGGTAGTTTGCACAGTTGTTTTTGAAGTAGCCGACACTCGGAGCGATCATGGACCTACAAAAGCTGCAGAAACCGGAACTGTTGCAATTGTGTGAGGAATTGGGAATTGATACAAGTGGTTTGGCACGAAAACCTTTGATTATAAAGGCAATCACAGATTTGGGAGCCGATGATGAGGAGCTCAGTGAAGCATGGAACCTCATCGTCCAAAAAAAGGAGGAGCAGCTCAGACAGCAGAAAGAGCGGGAAAAAGAGGAAAAGAGGCGTGAGCGTGAACTTGAGAGGGAAAAAGAGGAAAGGGAGCGCGAACGTGAGAGGGAAAAAGAGGAAAGGGAGCGCGAACGTGAGAGGGAAAGAGAGGAAAAGAAGCTAGACATTGAGCTCCGGAAATTAGAACTAGAGTTGAGCAAGAGGTCGGGCGATTGTCCCCAGCTAGCGGTACCTCGTCTCAACAAGGAGGCAGATTTCAAGATGTCAAAGTACATGCAGCCATATGTGATATCAGGGGATATCGGTCTGTATCTGGCTAACTTTGAGCGAACCTGCGAAAAACTGTCCTTCCAGCGAGACACTTGGTCTCAGAGATTATTGACGGTTCTGCCCTGCGAGGCAGCGGAGGTTGTCGCGCGGCTAAGCAAGGAGGACGCGGACAACTACGAGAAGGTTAAAGCTTGCCTTCTGAGAAAGTATAGGCTTAGCGCCGAGGCGTTCAGACAACGTTTTCGGAACGCTACTAAGTCCAGGGACGAGAGTTACCCTGAATTCCTGTACAATTTAAGAGTTAATTTGGGCGAGTGGCTAAAGAGCACTGATTCCTACAGTGATAGGGACGCTGTAGTCGAGCGAATTCTTTTGGAGCAGTTTTATAGCTGCCTTCCAGAAAAAGAAAGAAATTGGTTACAGGACCGAGGCGACATTAAGTCGGCAACTGAAGCTGCCGAACTCATTGAGGAGTACGCTTCGCGCCGACAATTCAGCAACTCAGCAGTGGATAGGCTCCGCAATCCCAAGTTGAATGTGAATAACCGTCAGAAAAGGCACTTTGCTAGATTTGCAAACGAAGAAAGGAAGGCTTCTTCAGGCAAACGCCCTAGAAAGGACGGCAGTGAAAAAAGTGGGGAAATGACCAACGCGCAGAACACAAAGAGAAAGCTTGGGGCTAGGAAGCCGCTCACATGCTTTAGGTGTAATGAGCAGGGTCACATTGCCGTCAACTGCCGGAAAGAAAAGATTGCTTTCTCGTATGTCAGTGACTGCGATGAAAATATGCAGCTTTTGGAACCCTACCTGCATGACCTAGTAGTCAACGGGAAGCCTTGCAAGGTACTGCGCGATTCGGCCGCAACGATGGATGTTGTCCATCCGGCGTATGTGTCGCCTTCCGACTATACCGGGCAGTGTGCATGGATCCGCCAGGTAGTGGAGGAACAGAGTGTGTGCTTGCCAATCGCGAACGTGGTCATCGAGGGCCCTTTCGGCAAGTTAACAACCGAGGCTGCCGTTTCAGGAAAGCTTCCTAAGTGCTATCCGTATTTGTTCTCCAACAAATCGGACATGCTGCTGCGAAAGAGGGGCATCCTTTTCGGAGACAGAGTTGTGCAAGCCTTAACACGTTCAAAGGCGCGAGAACTAGCTACACTGCTCATTCCAGAAAAATCCACAGCGGAAGAAACGGCAGTTAAAACTGTGGTCGATGCGGAAGATAGCGGGTCGGAAAACTTTGAGAGCGAGGCATCTCAGATAAGTCAACTTAAAAGCGAGCTTGATGAGACGCGGAATGAGGACGTTCTTGAGAGTAACATCTTGCCGCCGGTGTCTAGTAATCTCACGAGACTTCTAAGTGGAAACCGAGAGGACTTAGCTATGGAGCAAGCCAATGATCCCAAGAATAAGCTCGAAGTACAGTGGGAAGGACCGGCTGAAGTCGTTGCAAAGCTTTCTAACACTAACTACGCAGTGAAAATTCCCGGTAGGCGTAAAGAAGTGCGCATTTATCATTGCAATCTTATGAAGCCTTATGTGCAGAGGGAAGCCGTGGTAAATCTAACGTTAAACCTTCCCGAGGAGATGGGGGACAACTTGATTTGCCTCAGCGGAAAGGGAAGCAACGCTCAGGAGCTTCTCAAAAAGACGGAGCAGAGAGGAGAACTAAAGAAATCCCAGCTGTCCGATCTGGGCGAGATAATAACAGAGTTTGAGGCCTGCTTCGTGGACAGGCCAGGCAGAACTGATTTGACTGAGCACGGTATTGAGCTGACTTCAGACGTGCCAGTGCGATCAAGGTGCTACCGATTTTCTCCAAGGCAAAGAGAAATTCTGGATAGGGAAGTAACTCGCATGCTGGAATTAGGAGTAATAAAACCCTCGGAAAGCGATTATGCTTCGCCTATGATCTTAGTAGAAGCTCCAGGTAAAGACCCTAGGCCTGTGGTAGACTACCGAAAGCTAAATTCTCTCACCAGGGATCAAGTGTATCCTATTCCGAATATTGAGGAGAGAGTAGAACAGGTCAGTAGAGCGGCATATGTGACTACGCTGGACCTTACTCGAGGATACTGGCAAGTACCGCTCACTGAACGCGCCAGCAGATACGCGGCTTTCGTCACTCCGACGGGCAGCTACCAGCCAACAATGATGAGTTTCGGGCTCAAAAATGCTCCATTTTGTTTTTCCCGACTCATGGATAGGGTTTTAAATGGGTGTGAAACATTCGCGGTGCCTTATTTAGATGACATTGCGGTTTTTTCCGACTCATGGGCGGACCATATGGTACATCTAAGAGCTGTACTGAGCCTTTTGCGTCAAGCTGGACTAACCGTAAAGGCCGAGAAATGTTGCCTGGCAAGGGCGACCGTGGACTACTTGGGTCACAATGTAGGTCAAGGTTTCAGGAAACCCAGCGAGATTAAGATTTCTGCGGTAGCAGACTACCCGCGGCCGAGCACGAAGACGGAAATTCGAGCATTCCTGGGTCTGACTGGGTACTACAATCACTACATCCCTAACTATTCAGCTTTGGCTAGCCCTCTGACCGACGCTCTCCGCAAGACAGAACCGACAAATGTAGTCTGGGACGAACAAAAGGAAGCCTCCTTCGTAAACCTGAAGGCTGTGCTGATTAGCCGTCCGGTATTGCGAAAAAAAAACACTGGACCGTGAATTCTCGGCCAGTGTGATGCCAGTGATCGAAGACGAGGAACGCATCTCTGCCAGAGAGATGACGACGGTAATGAGCACCCCGTGCTCTACTTGAGCAGAAAACTGAGTTCTAGAGAGAGGGCTTATTGCGCGTCAGAGAAAGAATGCGCTTGCATTGTATGGGCCATTCAAAAATTGCAGTGCTATCTTGGAGGGGCCAAATTCACCGTAGAGACGGACCATTGTCCCCTGGCTTGGCTGCAAACTGCGACATCGAAGAACAGTCGCCTTCTTAGGTGGAGCTTGATTTTACAGCAGTACAATTTTGAAATAAGATACAAAAAGGGGAAGTTAAATGGGAATGCGGACGCGCTTAGCCGCTCTTTCTAAGCG
>JAJIZL010036524.1:0-11017 GCA_023969395.1 Amblyomma maculatum
AAAAGGGTAGGAAACCGGCATGTACGGAACTATCAGTCAAACAACTTTGATCGTATAATAACAACAATAAGAAAACGAACTTGCATGGAATAGACCAAGGCAGCTGTAGTAGGGCAGGCTTGCTACACACGGCTTCAAATAATGCGAGCGATCAACTGCTCGTGCAAGAAGCACTTGGGGGCGTTCTCAGAACTGCTATAACGACTCGCGTACCAGTTGTCATTCTTCTTTGTCCAATTATAGCGGTACAGTTTAGTACAGCTCTCTTCAACCGAGCTGTGACTATAGTGGGGCACTTAACATGAAAACAGTTTTTGAGAACCGTTATAAGACAAGTTATACAATTAGCGATCGCAATCATCTAGCGTATACTACTAAACCGTACGAACATGCACCAGGTATCCCAGCTAAACGTAACCGAGCATTTAACTAATAACGAGTGCTCTGGCCCCGTGCGACCAACTGAAAACTTTTGAGGGTCGCCTGGCCAAGTGTACTGTGTCTTTTTCGGCCGATAAAATTATAAAATAACTGACTAATATTTGAATTATTCGCTTGGGGAACAAAGCGTCAATACAGAAGTTGCAGACCAGCCTAATGAAAAGGCTAATTGCATTTTTTGCACTAAATTGTGATTTACGTTGCTTGGTTGCTTCAATGAACGCTACCACGTGACCACCTGCTCGCTCGTGGCAGCCCGTAATCCGAAACGAATGCAGCTTTTTTTTTTTTTTTTTTTTTTATTGCACTTCCTACTTGGCCTAAGGGAGCTTCGAAGCGCGTTTGAGCACAGCGCATATCTCAGCATAATTATTTAACAGATATACAACCAGCAATTTTTTACTCCTTAATATGGAAATATAGTTAAACATAATAAAAAAGGAACCTATATAGGGCCATAGTTTCATTGTCTTAACTGCGCAGTGAACAATTAGCTCAGACTCGAGAGAGGTTACCACAGTGCGTACATGTGTACATGCGTAAGACACACGGAACTGATTCTTTTGTTTTGTTCGGAACAAATGTGTTGCTACAGGGGCTCGTCACACTTACCAAGCGGTGCGCGTCGTCGGTTACGTCTGGTCTGCCCACAGGTATGCTCGTGCTAAACGGACCCTCCTGGAAGGAGCAACGCCGGTTTTCAAAGAAAGCGTTCAAGGAGCTTGCCGGTGTCACGCAATCTGTGGAGACATCGATACACGTAAGAAGGAGCAACTGGTTTCGAGTGAATTCGCTCTTATGAGCAATGAAAAATTCGGTCTAATGTTCAGACCGAGTAGAAGAGGGCATACGTTTTGTATCGAAAGCGCTTTTTGTTACATAAGAGCTGCGTATACTGGCAGGCACATTCGTTCGCAGTCGGTCAAACTTGTCCAGACCGCTCTTCTATGGCGGCGTGCTTCGGAGCAAATGAAGTGAAACGTTATCGCAGCTATCTTGTTTTAAGGAAGGCGCTTGGCCTGTTCTAAAGTATGTTTAGTGAGCTCGATCGCGTGTTATCGGGGTGATTCAATAAGCTGTTTACACTGTTTTACGCTGCCTCAGCGCTCAAAGTGATGACGACTGCGCATACACACATACATATAACAGCCACCTATACATACCTGTACCGTCGGAATCAAACGTGGTCTATTCCACACGGCAGGGCGGACGAGCAAAGCAAGACTAAAGACCCTAGGGGCTTTAAGAAAGACCGCATTCCAGTTCCACCTACAGGTGATATTTGGCACCGAGACAGTGGATTGGGGACCGTTTTCATCAGCAGGCACATCGCTTATCTCGTTGCCACGCAACACCTTCTGGCTCCCCCAGATACCGAGCGGTGCCACAACAGCAGCGATATTGGTACCCAGTTTCAGTTTGTGTGCCTAATTTTTTCTTTGCGCGCCCGAGGAATGACGTGGCAGCCGGCGTGCGCTGCGTAGTATGAAGCGAACATTTTGGTGCATCATTTTACGGTGCGCTTCAGCCGTCTTGTCATATCTTGAGCGCGCAATGGCTTCCATACATTGAACAAGGCTTCCGTATCAATCCGTTTCAATAATCGTCCGAGGCATCTTGCATATGTTGGCAGGAGATTGGCACTGTTATGACCTTTCATCGTTCGCACTGGCACGCTCTATTGTTCGCCTGTAGGCATGGATATGTGCTGCTGGTGGAAGGGCGCTAAGTGAGCCTGTTTCCATGAATCCTTTTGTGTAAGCCAGTTTTGCTTTGTGGAGACCCTGCAAATGCCAAATTGGCCCTGTCAAGGGAACGTCTAGAAAAATACAAAGAAATGTCCCCCTGCGGGAAATAGCCGGAAGTGCTTTCGTTCAATTGTTCACCCTTCTCGTCGAGAAGCGCTATCGTCCAGTGAGGAATGCGTATACTGTCCAAAGGAGACGACAGAGTGACACGTCCGCTGACGTACAGGACAAGAAAGGAGCAAGGTGATTACAGCCATTAGAGGATTTCCCGGGAATGCAGGAAAGATTTGCAATTGCTGGAAAGGGACAATGCTGGGAGCAGTATGCGGCGCGCACGTGCACTTGGGTTTCTGAGAAGGAAATCCACTTACCGGAACCAGCATATCGAATCTTTGCTGAAGAATAGAAATGTACCTCCTCGCCGTTCCCAAGCTCTTCCCGCCAACAAGTGACCACGCCCAACGAAACAATGCCGGACCAGTCAGTGCATCAGACCATCAGTGCAGTGACGTGTTCGATTGGATGCCGATATCTGAGGGGCGTGCCCTGGAACTGGTTGGTCAGCATCTTCAGAGAGGGGCTGGACATAGCGGGTTTTAAGGACATTGCAGAGCACGAAAAGACGCTCTGAGCCCTGGGTAAACGGCTCATCCAGACGCTTCTCGCTATGAACTCTTAACGCTTGCCATTTTGCTGATATACCCTTCTTTTTTATGTAAATAAGTTTTTCTTAAAGTGCCATTAAACCTGCTTGTATATATTTTACCAACTTTGAAGATTCAATCCTTCTTCAACCCGGAGTCTCTGCACGCTACCAAGTGAAGGCCGGGTCGACTTAGTCCAGCGTCACAACAGCACCGTCGCGATTAAGTGTTTTTTTTTTTGTTTTTTTTTTTTTATGAGGTTTGTACCACGAGTGATTCGAGATACGTGAAAGCCAGTTTTCTTTGGCGATAATAGAAGATTCTTTCCAGCGGATATCGCGTGCTGTTGGTACGACGTGCTCAGAAAGTGCGTTGGAGACGACTTTTTTGCTGTTGGCATCATTCATATGAAAAAAAAAAAAAACATTTATTCGCAAGGATGGCGATCTCCGTCAACGTATTCAAGACGCCTCGGACAATTATTATTAAGCGCCGCTTTCCAAGCGTAGTTGCTAGTGAACAAGGCTTCCGTATGGAAACCGAAACGTCTTGTTTTCTTGTCCCAATTAAACCTTTAGTAGATTATCATTTTCTTGTTGAAATGAATTTATTACACGATCAGACGAGAATTCGTCCAGCATTAGATTTCGTCCGTCTTTCTCACTGCACGTCTACAGCCTGCCTCCTTCCACACAACTGCAGGAGGAACTGTCACACCTCTTACGCTAGCTGGCGTCACTCAAGGGCAAACCAGTGTATCCTGCGACAATGCTCTCTCCCAGCACGACAAATGTAATCTCAGTGCTGCTGTTTGGCCAGCGGCTTGCCCACGACGACCCCGAATGCGCCAGACTAAATGACCTCATCAGTCTCATAACGGCGCTTGGGGACCAATTGGGTCTGCCCTCAACTTCATCCCCTGGCTGCGCAAGCTGCTTGTCTTTTTCCGCCTCGGAACCTACGGGAGACTGGCGGATGCCCTCATCCGCAGAGATCGATTTTCAGAGTGAGTGATTAAGTGGTTTTTCTTAAAAAAGAAATACAGAAAGGAGAAAGATGAAATTAATCTATATTGTCAAAAAGGATAAATCTATGAAAGGCTTTGCCTTCCACCTCTGATGAAGATATAAAATATACTTCCGAAAAGTTTTGTTACCAACTTCTTTGCCGGTATCACCTTTCCTTCGATGTCGCCGTAGAAAGCAGGTCTGAAGCATAAAATGATTTTTCCCGTGAAGTTTTGAAATAGTAACTCAC
The DNA here is from genome assembly GCA_023969395.1 of Amblyomma maculatum. Taxonomy (NCBI): domain Eukaryota; kingdom Metazoa; phylum Arthropoda; class Arachnida; order Ixodida; family Ixodidae; genus Amblyomma; species Amblyomma maculatum. The sequence goes on from JAJIZL010036524.1 coordinate 4,091, forward strand.
GGAGATTATTCCTAACTGCAGTGCGCCAGACGGAACAATAGAAAGATCACATGACAGAGTCTGTCACGCTGTAGTTTTGCAAGACCGTCGCCAAAAGGCCTAACCCCGTTTTTGTCTCGATAATTACCTTAGTTGCATAACTATATACCTACATTCTGCAAATAGGTTAAATTGCGTCATGATTTACCAACAAGAATTATTACAGCTCGTTACGAATACTTTTTAACTGTTGATTCAGCTTTACTTTGTAACCATATGGCTGCGCTTATAGTTGAATGCTAATCAAAAATTACTTCCTTATTAAAAATTAAATAAATGTGTTTGAAAACAATTTTTTTTTTTTTTTATATGACATGAACGGTTGAAATCCTGAGTGTGCGGATAGCAAAGCTGTTGCTTTATAGATAAATGAAGGTGGATGCCATTAGTGCCTCAATGTGCGCGGCGTTTAAGATTTCAGCTTTGCGAATGCTGTGAAAATTTCCGGGTCGAAAAGAGGTTGCATTGTTGTTCATTCTATAAAAATGTGACAAAATTTAAAGTGTAGCTGACACTTTTCGCATGGGGTACCTTCATCAGGAGGACTCGCGAAGGCCATTAGCTCCATCGGTGTCAGTAACTGAAAACTTCATGAAATCATATAACATGCCGTGCTATGCACAATGAGCGACAATGGACCCTTTGCAGCCAATCGATGTTTGCTTCATCGCGTCGTTACCGCACGTCGCCACCTTGTGATCATCGGCTGCATGTCTCTCGGTAGCCTTTTATTTTTTTATATTTGCCTAACCAGAATCATAACGAAGGTGGAGCAATCGTTTACACTTATTCGCATAGAAGGCGAAAAGTGATGATATTTATTTTGGCGTATGTGTGGGGAGGGGTGAGGGGGAGGGAGGAGGAGAGAATACTTTTTAAATGTAATTGTACCCATTGCGCTTTCAATTGCAATGACATTTCTTGAGGATTAAATTGCTTTACTATAGATTTATCGGGCTTTTCTTCGAGGTCCATTAGCTCAATTCGATTAGTTTCGGCAGAGTATACACTTGGATTGAAAAAGTCTTTCAAGAACTTAAAAAAATATAGGGATGCAGAGAGTGTTTCTACGGCGCAATAACACCGATGGTTGCGGGCATATCAAAAAGCTGATTAACTATATAATCTTATAATTAACTTTTTTGCTTTTACAGTTGGGATACTGGGAGCGATTAGACACTAGTAGACTGTCGTTAATTATAAACATATTAGTTCTTAGCTTTTTTTTTTTTTTTTTTAAACAAGATTGCGCCTGCGCTGTGGCTTATGAAATTTTGGGCATTTCTCGTCAAAATACACAGGCTTTCAAAAACCTCGCGCGCAAAGCAGCACCCCTATCACTTCGTGGCGAACATGGCACGTGATCTCCCCCCCTCTCTCTCTCTCTCTCTCTCTCTCTCTCTCTCTCTCTCTCTCTCTCTATCTATCTATCTATCTATCTATCTCTCTCATGTGGTGTAGTTCAGCGAGAATCGTAGAGCGAGCGCGAAAAAGGTCACATGACCTCTACGCCACAGAGTGAGATCGGCCAGCTTAAATTGTACTACGAATCACCCGAAAGTTTAACTATAGCTTGTCGGCACTGCTTTTCAAAGGTTATTTCAGCTACCTTTCGCTGCGCGTGCGTTTTTAGAAAGTGCGCGTCTTCTGGGCAGAGATGGCAAAATAGCGTTTGCGAAATTCTAAAAAAAGACTGATATGGCTATAACTAACGGTTGGATACAAAGGTCTACCAACGATACAAATAATATAATAGGAAGCAGGCACCTAGCTGTAACAGTTGAAAGCTTAATATCAGAAAATGGTTAATCAGCTGACTAGTTAACTTTATTCACATCTGTTCTCATGCCCGTCGATACTCGTATTACTATGCCGTAGAGGTTGTGTTAATACTTCAAAAAGCCCATTATTATTTTTTTTTTATTTAGAATAAGTTGCTAGCTTCTTTGAAACACCTGCTGTAAAGGATGGTTCCAAGCTCTTCAAGCACCGCCGTCGGAAGTAGGAGCATCAGACTTATTGTACATCCACTGCAGAATCGAATTCTCGGTCAATGACATCATCTAGCAAGCTGCGCACCAATACCCTCGCAAAAATTGTAATTTCCCTCTTCTAACTTCCCACCTGCGATTTCTACTCTCGTAATCAGCTGCGCTACTATAGCTGAGCGTTAATTATCCGTTTTCTACATTAAATATCCAGCTCGCGTGCATTTACGTTTATTGGCCTGAACAAGAGCATCATTGATACGCGTTCGTTTCCTACCCTATACACTGCTCTTCCCTTCCTTCCTCTTTTCGTGCCACCACACTCCCGTTCCTCGCTAGCGATATAGATGTTTAACTTCCCGAAGTGACCGCTATCGTTGACACTAAGAGCCAAGCGAATGGTTGCTGTCATGTAGTATTGACGCAAATAAAAAAAGAGCAAAATTTTAACAATAAATATCCTCTACGGTATACATGAGACGATTTGCCAGAAATATTTTCTCTCTATTTTTTTTTTTTTTTTTGTTGTTATAGCGCCATGGTCGGCTTTCACGTGAAAACCTACGAAGAAGGCGTGGTTCGTGACTATATCGATGCCTTCCTCGGGGAAATGAAGCAAAAGGAGAGAGGAAGAAAGTCCTTTACTCGTGAGTAAGCACATCTGTACGTGACCTGTCAGGGAGGAAAATGCAAGCTCCTAAACTCTTTGTCTGGTCCCCCGGAGCGAAGAAGTAGCATGAATGGCTTTGTTACCTCATCCCCCCGGTTCATACTCCCGCCATTTATGGGTGTCACCAGCCATCGGAGCAGCCTGGGAGATATAGCTCAAGTTATCCACTCGACTTCGACATGCGGGCTTTCGGCGTCGCCTGTCCAGCTCACTGTAATCTGTCACCATCCCTTCATTTGCATTCTGTGTATTTCTGCCCTTTCTTCTCCTATGCTTTCAGTGTTGAGGGTCAGGCCAGAACTCTCTTTACTCCATATGATCCCTTCATCGTCTCATTAGGGATTTCATCGCTCCCCCCCTCTCTCTCTCTTTTCCTCTTTTCCCGTCGGAGTACTTTTTATTCATCTTTCTAGTTGGCTTGTGTTTTAAAATTGTTTCGAACAAGCAAAAAAGTGAAAAATGCTTCATCAGCCAGCATAATATGGAAAATAAATATGGCAGAGAAGAAAGCCGACGACTGTCTAGCGCTGCGTGTCGAATCGTGAGGTCTCCACCGATCCCCCGGTCGCTTGCAAAAAGCCTCTGAGAGCTGTAACACGCGGTGTCCATTTTAAATTTACATCACGGACAGCGCGTTGCTTTGCAGGTAATGTGCTAACCAGCAACGTGTCGTCGTTCATGGGTGCCGGAAGTGACGTTGTGCGCACGGCGCTCGAGTGGCTGCTGCTGACATGCGCCGCCAAGCCGGACCTGCAGAGCCGCATACAGGCGGAAATCGACGCCGCTGTGCAGAAGAATGGCGGACACTCCCGCATAGTCTGGAAAGACCGCGGCCTGATGCCCTACACGCAAGCTTTCATGTGGGAGACGATGCGCTGCCAGCCCGTCAATCCACTCGGAATCATGCGGAGGTGAGCTGGCGGTGCCTCCTAGCTAAGCGTATAGATGACAGGTGCTAACATTACCGTTGTGGTGACCACAACCTTCAGCATTCGCGACACCCTTGCCTTCCATTCGAAAAATATTATCAGGGGCTAGTGGCGTGTTTAGAAGGGTAAATTGTCGATGTATTTACTGGGTGATGCTGTAATAACCCAACAGAATGATCCGACTATGACTGTAATGGAACCTGCAGCTCACCCCGACAGCGCATTTCAAGCCAGTTTAGCAAACATTGGGTATATCTTCGACTCACGGCAAACCTTTGGCCTAATATAGGCAAAACATTCTGCCATAAATCATACCCTGCTCCTGCAGACATTAGACCATATTTTGTTCGAAATAAGCTTTTGATCCGTTAATGTCCAGCTCGAAGACTAGTGATTTTCATCGGACATTAAACTATTCTTGCTGTGGTTCGAGAGAATATGTAAGTTGCCATAAATTTCTGCAGGCACTTTTTACAAGCGTTAAAGCAGCGTAGGCACGTACGGGCCTAAAAAATACAAATTTTAACACATTTTAACTCGCCTTGGTCGCAGCACCAGCGAGGACGTGAAGGTTGGAGGCTACGTCATTCCACAAGGCAGCATCGTGGTACCCGCTCTATGGTGCATATTCCACGACGCGTCCATCTGGGGAGACCCGGAAGTATTCCGGCCCGAGCGCTTCCTCACTGACGACGGGACACGAGCGAGCAAACCGGAGCAACTGATCCCGTTCTCATACGGTAATTGTGGCAACGGTCTACACCTCGTAGAAAGCTGAATAGACGTTAAGGGTGGTAGGTCATTCCGACTAGTATAACATGCCTCGCCTACGTCGACTCAGCTGCCTTATAGCGCACTAACCATATCTAACCAAACCTCTCACTATTAACAGGTATCAGTTTAAATCCACATTCATACCGAGGTCCTAGAGCAGTTTCTTGTTTTGCCTGGTCTGACGTTTGAAAAGCGGCCTTGCAATTGTGATCCGAGCTTTGCGAAATAAGCGCATTAGATCCAGTGATCCTATATGTTTTGAATATGGTCGTCTCTTTCAGGAAAGCGGTCTTGTCCAGGAGAAGGAATCGCGAACATGGAGGTGTTCATATTTTTCACCACCATTCTGCACCACTTCACCGTTGAACCCCCGCCCGATGCGCGAGCCCTCGTCTTTGACGAAAAGCTCGGTCTAACGCTCAGGCCCACGCCCCAGGAATTGGTCTTCAAACCACGGGGCATGTTTTCTTGACAAGACTGCCAGCTGCTTCGCCGAAAAACAACGATATGCTTATCTTTGGAAGCATTATACTGAGTAATGTTGAAGTAAATAACAATTTTCTCCTAGACGGTATAGTTTTCTTGGCGCCCATACATTCTTTCTTAAAAACAAGCGTTCTTTGAGCGTCCTTGTAGAGCTTTGGCTTGCACGGTGCACCTGACAAGCGGAGATTGTTTGAGAAATCATTGCAAAACGTCACAACAGTGCAAAGAACAGGTGCTTTGCAATATATATGCGCACGCTGCCTGGAAAAGTATAGACCTGGACCTTTACAGAAGATACATGGGTACAGACGTTCTAATACCACTTCCAGTGCGCGTTTACCGTGACTAGATAAGTCAGCACGGTAATGTGACATGCCGAAATCAAAGAGCTGGTTGCTCGACCCTATAAAACCATGGCTCAGAGGTCTGCGCCAGAAGAGCCATATGCCCGTGAATCTTTGAGCATGGTGAATACCTGAAGGTAGCCAGATAATGTCTATATATAGACCCCTGCTGCTTTCTTCCTGACGTAAAGGTGATTATCAAGGAGGATTGCAGCCACTGAGAGCCGCAGTTGTTATGCAGTCTGTTCAATGTATTTTACAAATGAGACTTAGCTCACGTATCATTGTTTCCAGCAACAACTAGCTTGGAGAGAAAGTAAACAGGTCTTTCAGCCACTGCTAAAGAACAAAATAAAGTATGCAATAAAGGACTTCTGGATGGGATTTATATCTATACAGATATTCTAAAGACGAACACCTCATTTTTTTTTATTACCGAAGCAGTTTGTCGATCTTAAAAGGCAGCTAAGACGATCTTTTTTTTATCGTCACGAATCGAAATGAAACTTTGTTCATATTTTTCATGGTATTTGAAACTGCCCTGTCATATTTTGCACCTGAAAGCGGCGTAGTTTTTCCGCAATCGAATTTAAAAAATGGTCTTTCCTTAGCGCAAAATCAAACTACATAATCGAGCGATCTCTAGAGGCCACCCTGAGCTGCTTACGTCATGGGTGGGTTTGGCATGCGTGGAGCCGGGGATTTCGCAGAATCTGAGCGTGCTTACCCAAGTTTATACTACTCTCAGGTAGGCGCTATGTATACACTAATGGTAGGTCGTGCTCACCCCAGTTTAGCTTAACACTCTCAGGTAGGCGCCATGTATACACCAGAATGGTAGGTCATGAGAACTGGTGCTGCGCTGTAAGGTGTACAAATTCATCAGCGACGAGAACCGTCGTGACCAATTACGAATTCCCACAGGACCAAGACCTTCGCGACTGGTGAGTAAAAGCTCTGCGCCTCATGGACATGTTCGCCGAACACCAAGTCGCGTTTGCTCGAAACATTTTGCACCAGGATGGTATTAAGAGTATGAAACACTGCTCTGTAATTTGCCACACTTCTGATATTCTCGCTGCATCTGAATTCACCATCAATCAGCGCTGGTTCTGACAGCTTCAGAAGCTCCGTGTTCACAGTCGACAATTTCGTCACCTTCGGATAAATCAAGCTTGTTGCTAATGGTAAACGTCTTGAAGCTTACGAGGGCTAGTTCTAGTGCACGACTCAAATCTTAGAGTAGATAGAATGCTGACACTTGACCAGATACTTAATTGGGCACCATGACATAGTTTCCAAAGCTCTATAAATATCAGAGGAGGCATATAAGTAGCCTTCGAAGAATGAACAGCTTACGAATCATTACTGTCTTTCTCCGGCAAAGATGAACCGTCAGTCAAGACTTCATACTCGCTACTGTGCGCTCGTCTACACATTATGTGAAGGAACTAGATAAATTGAGATGGAGTGACCACAGTGTAGTGAAGTCTATAGTTTCCTAAGAGATTAGAAAATTAGTAAGAATCACATAAACTAGTTCCCGGCAAGGTACAGGAATTCATATAAGAGAAATGCGCAACAACTTAGACAGGACACTGGAAGAAACACATACAACAGTTCACGAGACAGTTCACGTGCTCGTGAACTGTCGTATGTGTTTCTTCCTGTGTCCTGTCTAAGTTGTTGCGCATTTC
>JAJIZL010036535.1:203-19502 GCA_023969395.1 Amblyomma maculatum
AGCTTACGATGATCGGTAGATAATTTCATTCCCAATCTTTACGAATTTACTCAGCATGAAATAGGTATAATTTTCGTTTAATGCTTTGATGAAACATCGTTTGCAACAATGTACGGCTTTCCTTTTAAGTCGAGCGTACACCGTTTTTTTTGGCTGGCCAAACTCGCGGCAGCAAACAGAGAGAAAATATTTATAAACATTGAAAATAATGTTATGACCATATATTTGGCATTAAAAAGCATATCACGTATTCATCGTTGGTATCTAAATAAATTAGGTGCCCTAATCGCTTCTTGCTATTGTATTCTTAATATCGGATATGTAATATCTTTGTTCGAGCTAATTTATAACGTCACTATGTTATTATTGCCTGGGGGCAGTTCACTGATTGCTCTATACTTGCAGGACCACATTTACTGATGCTAGGGTTGTGCACATATGATGACAGCCTCTGTTCCACATGCACTGGCACCTCCCTGTTCTCCTCTATAAGAGAAAAATAAGTTTAAATATCAATATAATTACACTTAATTGCTAAATGCGTGCGACATAAGTAGCGCCACTGGAGCCACTAAAAGCAGCAAACCCGCTCTGTTGTTCCGTACAACAGCACCACATGTCAGTATGGTTTCGAAGATCAGGCAGGCATGCGCGATAAGGTTTTGCCCATGACATCTACGGCATTGGCGCCCGTAAGCATCACCGCCGTAGCTAAATAAATCAGCGGTAGTTAAAGAACCCCAGGTGGTCGAAATTTCCGGAGTCCTCCACTACGGCGTCTCTCATAGCCTGAGTTGCTTTGGGACGTTAAACCCCACAAACCAAACCAAACCAATGGTAGTTCTTCAATGAACATCATTCTTACCAGCGCTGTTGCCCGTTCCTTATCTATCTGTACAGGAGCGATTACAAGAAAGGTCTGAAACATTTTCCCACTAGCGAGGGCAATTAGCGCGTTAATAACACGACCAGTGTTCATGCCAAACCGTGACTGCGCACACAGCGACGTGACACGTGTTGAACAAGCCACCAAGTGCGATCGACTGCGGAGACGTTTGCCCGCCCGTATACCTATGCATATACGCTTAGTTTAAAATAGAGAATATTATCTGGGACCTCTAATCGAACAGATGCGTCCTATGCTCACAAATTGAAGTCGATAACAAACAATACGTGCGCATTGCGTTTTCAATAACGCGGTCATTGTTGCAAGGATGAGCTCAAATAATGGAAAGATGTACGATAAGCTCCATCCCGAAAACAACTCTGAGTCAACGTAGAGATATATCTAATATATTGTGCTGCCCAATGACGCCGTGCAACTCTGGGCTCTGTCGTGGCTTTAGGCACGCACACTACACCTCGTGGTTCTGTCTCCGACTGGGCCCATGGGATCACGCATCGTCAGCGCAGCGACGGTCATGCTCTTCACAGCCGTGTCACCACTGATCGCACTTATGCAAACTGTGGCTACGTCAGAAGGTAGGCCCATAAATTATTTTCACTTAATTTAAACGTGCATAAAAATTAAGACGACACTTAAGCTTCGCCTTAAGGGCTTACGCGACAGCATGCGCACTCGTTGCCTCACTTTTAATGCTCCTACCTAGGCACCCCGTCTTCGCTTCAACCCTCTATAGCTGACCCTTACCGAGCGTTATTCTCTGCCTTCAAGGTATCCGTCTTACTACTTCTCCGTGGTCATCATCGAATACTGCCAGTTTGGCAAGACGAAACCCCCGCACTATTATCTGGTACAATGTCAGACCACGTTGCCGCACTGGTACCAGTCGCACGTATTCAAGCTGAGCGACACGCACACCCAGTGCTTAAAGTAAGGGAGTCTGATACCCCCCTCCCCCCTATTTAAGAGGGGTCTGAGACCCCTTGCAATCGAAGGTATAGGACTGCATGAATACGAAGCGGGCTGTAATATTTTAATCCTGTCAGTGGTTGTCAAAACATTTCTCTGTTGTTTCGGCAATTTGGAAGAGTTTTAATAAGGAACATTAACATACATTAACTTATCTTCTATAACCCGCGGTGGAGAAGAATAATTCCTCTGATTTGTATAAAACGATGTGCAAAGCAGGCCACGAGCCGCTTTCTCTCTCTCTCTTTATTTCCCTTGCCACCTGTGCTGAAATCAGTAGAGACCTCCCTCCGATGGTTCAAGACTTTCAGCACTGTCTACACCAGGCTTTCTCACTACTCACCAGTCACTACTCACTAATTAAGCCGTCAACTAATCACAGTATCAACCACTTGATTAAACCAACCATCACTGCATATATCATACAGACTCAATACGAAGCGTCCATTATTTTTCCTTAAAGTAGACGTTCAATTTACACTAGAAAGCGCTGGCGCCATCTGTCTTGGCAAAGACGTATCAGGTCTCGCAGTCATGACTTTTACATAAGCACGCACATGGCGTATGTACCGTTTTTGCCAAAAGTAACCGTGTTCCGCTTCTCAGTCGGGTAGTAGATAATTCGTACCACTTTTGAAGTTGTAAATCTGTGCAAAGTGAAGGCGAGCTCCTGTACTCACTTCTTAAGTTGTGATGCTCTAGAATTCCATGTTGGCTATAGAATTCACGCGAGAAGCAAAATATGCTGCCCGGTTAGTTTTGGCAAAGACGGTAGATATGTAGGCTGCTATAAGTGTTCATTTAGCACTTCAGTGACCGATAATTTATCTCTATTGATAGCGTGGACAACGCTGGCTCAATAATAAGCAGGAAGGACAACCAGGCCGGAACAGCACAGCCTTGGGACTTCATTATGTTAAAACAGTGCAAGAAACACGGGCGGATAGAAAGACACACATTGCGCTGAACTGACAAGTGAGGTTTTATTCATGAAGCATGAGGCTGTTTTAACATAATAACCAACCAAATCGCCCAACAAGCCACTTTTCTTGGAACTTCATCACCTCTTAAAGAGCTGGCGCCGGTTAAGAGGAAGCAGCATATTCAGAAATGACGTTAGTGCATGTTAATTGCTGATACGAAAAAATCGTGCACTCTTTACTATTATTTTCCGTAGCAAACTATATATATATATATATATATATATATATATATATATATATATGAAGGAAATAAGGCAACAGTCGGCGAGGCCAAGGAGAGCATTGGGGACTGTACTTTGTCTTTTTTTTTTTATTTTTACTTCTGTAATCACATACATTAGTAATGTAATCTGTTTAGGGGAAAGAATTAAACACAAAGTAGAAGAAAAAACAACGTACCGATGGTGGGAACCGAACCCAAGACCTTCGAATATCGCATCCGATGCTCTTCCATATATATATATATATATATATATGAAGGAAAGAAGCCAATAGTTCAATAGTTGGCGAGGTCAAGGAAAGCATTAGGGATTGTACTATCTGTCTTTCTTTTTAATTTTTACTTCGGTAATCACATAAATTAGAAATGTAATCTGCTTACGCGAAAGATAAATAAACACAAAGTAGAAGGAAAAACAACGTGCCGATGGTGGGAACCAAACCCACGACCTCCGAATATCGCGGCCGGTGCTCTTCCAACTGAGCTACATTGGCCGCTGTCCCGCCGGCTACTTTCTAGGGTAAATGTTGTCTGTATACGAACCTTGAGAGTGTTCATCAGCCTCAACCATAGCGGTGGACGTGGAACGTCCTGTGTTACAACGTATATATATGTATATATACACGTTGGACTGTACCCTTGGCTGTGGATTCACTAGTGTTGGTGAGACCAACATTTTTCACTTTTTAGTCATAAACAAATTCGTTTTTCTACCGTGTGTCAACTCGTTTACCAGTATGCTTTGAAGAGTCCATTCGAGGTCATGGCCTGTTATACGAAAATGACAAAGGCAAAGGCTTTGTTCATGTTTGTCTAAGAAGCCTTACAATACTTGCTCGCTCACTAATAATTCGACGAAAGGTAAAAGCGCACAGGAAGACACACACTTGAAAGAAGACAGCACAGGACACGCGCACTAATAAGCCCAGTGTATTAAAGTAAGGTGCGTGCTGCGTTCTTTTTTTCTTACCTGTAAACCTGTGGAAATACAGTGAAAAACACCCGCATAACGTACAGTAACGCTCAGAAAAAGCCATCTATATGAAGGCAGCTCGAACGAAGTATATTCCTCGGGTTGACTGCCGCTATCCAGACAGCCTGTTATCTGCATTCTCATCACTGCTGAATAATGATACTTTGTTTTCTAGCCTGCGACATGCATTATGTTGACAGCGAGTTTTTATTCCTGTTTCAGCAGTGTGAGGGCAAATTTTTCTGTGTTTCAAGGTTTAGTACTGTGTGAATTCCTCCCATTGCGACCGGGTGCTGGTACAACCCCCCCCCCCCCCCCCCTCCTAAAAAAAAACGCTCATTAATCGACATGGATCGTGACTGCGTCCTTAGGTGATTGAACTAAATGACAACAGCTCCCTTACTGGTACACAGAAAAAGAAATTAATGGTTATTGTCAATTTAGGCATCTTAGCCGACCTTGCGAGTGAGAGGAGCACTGCGTGTGAGTTTTCGAACCTATCTGTAAAATATGAGTTTGGGAGGGGAGGAACAAAAGAAAAATAAATCCAGAGCAGAATAAATGCAGCTTGAAAAAAGTCAACTTCAGCGCGATATAATGCGAAGATTCTGAGCTGACGCGTGTGCCTAGCTGCCTGAAATTGGCCCAAATAATAAACTATTGAGTTTTTTCTTGTCTCTTAACCTTTGTTGTCTTCTCAGAAAGGCATTTTTAAAATACATTACGTAGCTGTAAACAAGGAGGAGGCAGCACCATCCCTTCTCTATGTTTGAGAAGGATACACCTCTAAAACTGGCCTTGGCATATATTCGGCTTACCTTTGCCACAGCACAATTAAGTCCAATGCAAGGTTGGCTTTTCTGCTGCGCACCGGTGCTTTTAGGAGATTGGTGTACGCCTACATATCTACCGAGTTCATATCGCTCATCACCTTACAAAAAATGATAAAGCCAGCACTCAGCAACCGACCATAAAACAATGTATATTGAACAGGCTGGGAAAATATGATACGATATACAAGGTAGTAGAGGTGCCACTCAGGCATAATCTACCTCCGGTGTTTCTGCACACAGGGGTATTTAGGAGATTTGTGTACGCCTACATATCTACCGAGTTCATATCGCTCATCACCTTACAAAAAATGATAAAGCCAGCATTCAGCGACCAGCCATAAAACAATTTATATCGAACAGGCTAGGAAAATATGATACAATATATTGTATACACCTCTACTTCTTTGTATACAAAGAAGTAGAGGTGACCGCTCAGGCATAATCCACCTCCGGTGTGCGCCTGACACGTGCATGGGAGCTCAGCACTTGACAACGCGGGAAATTTGGTTTCTGACGCTAAGGGACGTTTTTGCCGCGAGCGAAGGGAAAAAGTGTGGGAGTAGTTATTCATTTTGGCCCCACCTACTCCTCGCAACGCTTTCAGAGCAATAAAAGTGATGCCAGTTACATGTCCCATAATTTTCAAGTCTTATGTAGGATATACTTTTGTCTGGGTCCTATGGCAGTCACACAACAGACATATCCTTTAAAGTTTTCTCATTATTAAAGAAGTTCTGACATGCTTACATCAAAACTTTGGCAATCTCTCATTTCATTCGTTTTTCCAGTTCCGGTTGGATGCTCCTGGAAGGACACACTCTACTGCTATGGCAAGCTTTCTGCTCATGGAATGCTCATTTATCAACTAGACGATGAAGGAAACATCAACGCCGAAGAGCACGCCAAGGACTGCATGTATGTTAGAGGCTTTTTGTTGGGCCATAAGTGGGTTATAAGCCACTCTGCATAGAATTCCGATGAATAACTGCAGCAAACAGGAGCCCCCGCCCAGGCAGCACATAAACGAGTACATTTCCAACGTGCTTCGTGTTGGGCAGCACGAAATTTCCTTGCGCGAGCAAGCTAAGATTGCTTTCTGAACTAGTTGCTGCAGCACGTTTCCAGTATAGACATATGAAGGCAAAATTTTAGTGTCAGCAGGGAAAAGGGAAATCAATAGTTGTTTGTCGAATAGAGTAGGATCTGGGCCCGTATTCCGAGTTTGCGTCGTTATCGAAGTGTCGCTATCTCACATGACCTCGAGCCATCTGAATGGTCGAAACGCCGGAAACGGGTGCGGCAACTACGGAACCGGAAGAGGCGGCAATATCAGGGCGATTTTTTTAATCTACGCCAGCTACACCACTGTTGCAAAAAATCCATTGTAAGTAGAGGAAATTTCCTACACTAGTGTAGCTGATGTAGGTTAAACAGATGGCCCTATCATTTCTACCAATCGGATGACTCGAGGTCACGTGAGATAGCGACACTTCGATAAGGACGCAAACTCGGAGAGTTTCAAATTGGGCTAGTTGGTGGTTGTTATTCCTGTGCATTGTTGCGCTTACGTAGGAACTGGGACACAATCGGAGACGACACAGAACAGATGGAATACGGACCCTGGTTTGAGCCCTTATAAGAGTGAGAGCAAATATTGCTTGTTTTACGAGACGAAGGTGGGAATTCGGCAAGAGGAAGTCATGCAAAATGCATTTTCAAGGAGTGTAAATACACAGTTTTAGTTTCGTGTTTTCTTTTTTGAAATGATTCGTTAGACAATGAACCACATGGACATCTACTCAGAAGCCGTCTACGACTAATGAGGAACGCATAATTGAATATCCCCTATGCTTTCTCAGCTTCGCTTTCCTCAACAAATGATGGCGGCGACATTGAAAGGGTGTCGCAGGCTCGTTGGGCACAAAATTATCAGTTTAACAATTGTCACTGTCTAATTTTAATTCACTACAACATTTAAGCAAACATACTTAGGAGCTAAAATGGTTCAAAATGAAGAATTATTGGTTGTATTAATTTTCTATTTTCCATAACTCACGGCGCTAATACTTCTTACACGTTACAGCTATCGTTTTGTTGGGGAAACCAAAATGACATGAATAAAACATTCAGTTATAATTACTCAGCTCCTTCTTCTAACATAACATGTAACATAGAATTTGAAAGTAGAAAACCCGATCCTAAAATGTGTCATATACACTACTGCCTGAGAGAAACAATGAAGGTGATTCGCGAGGTGTGTAAAGAGTCATTTGTTATTATAAGCCTCTAGTAAATAAATATTTTGCAAACAACTTTGCTTTACTGTATTAAATAGCACATTTACTAAAAACAAAAAGAGCCTGCTTCACCTAGGGATGGCGTGTCGGGATCCAAGTGTCGCTGGTTCGATTTCCATTTCACCCTCTGCATATTTTAGTTGCCAAGGGAAGCAATAAACTTCTCTATTCTCCCGCTTCACGTCTAACATGAAACCTTTTCGACCAATCGCGATCTCGTCGGCGCGTCGGTAGACGGCGCAGCTGGGTTCTCCGCTGATCTGGAGCCTTAACGCTGTGTCGGTAAAAAGGTTCGAGTTAGTTCTGCTCACATTACCGTGCCCAGATTTTAGTTAGGCGATTAGCAAAACGGGTAAGTTATTCTGCGCAAGAGTTTTACCTCAAGCATGATTCCCCCCCCCCCCCCCTCCCCATCTGAATTTGGGCTAGGGCGTCTTAAGAATCCGCGAACCGTCGGTATACCATGCTACAACCAAACTTGTGTTTTTTTTCGGGCCGGCATATTTCGCAGAAGTCAAAGCAACAGATAGCTACATCAGAAGCTCCGCTAAAATATCTAGAGCGCGTTGGTAAAGGATTCATTAAAGAACACATCAGCTTTGAAACAACCGGAAGATCTCGTCTGAAATAGTATAAGCGACGCCGATCAAAATTCGAGGGCTCCCTTGTCGCCGACATCTGGTGTGAGTAAAATGCGTTGAGGGAAAAAATGTGCCGCCTAGGACGGTTCACAAATAGGGTCAGCTGCAATCTGGTACGGCAAGATTTTTTGTCTGCTTAAATGGCCGCCACATATTTGCCTTCCCATATGTTATTCGAGCTGGGCATTTGCGTGGTCTCCATTACTTGTGTTGCAGATTGTGACTCTGCACAAGAGCCACCATATCCGCCCGTCTTTCAGATGTCCCTTGAAGCTTTATGTGCTTTGAAAGCTATCGCGCCGAGTCGCTTCTCGTTTCCACGCTAAGATGTGAAATGTGCTTGGCTCACCGCTTTCAACGTATGATAAACCGAAGGTCATCGACAAGGTTGACCTCGTTTGCATCCATCTCACCCTCGTGTGCGGCGACACGAGGGTGCCACTAGATACCATACGTATTTAGGCAATCCTTCCCATCTTTGATTTCCCTGGCTTCATTTTACAGTCACTGCTGTAGAGTTCGCTGCGATAACCTATAGCTGTCAAGTGGTCTAGATAATCGAGATAATGTTACCTTTTTTGCAGCGGCTTCATGTTTAATCGCACTTGGGGCATTTTTGTTAGAGCGACCTTCCCACACGACACCATTCTGGCACAAAATTAGCCAGGACTCGACCGACCTGGCCTACACTGCCTAGCAGTTGTTTATAAACGCAAATGTTGGATGTCTGCTGCTCAAAATGTATGGCTGATGTTTCTGAAAAATAATCGTTATTTCGCTTTCTCTCTCGGTCATTTGTAATCGACTTTGAAAGCGAGGTTATTTGCTAATATCAGAATCCTCCATCGGCTAAACAAATTAGAGGCCAAACAATTTACTATCCGTTACGTACAAGGTATTTAAAAAGGTAATCGCTAATAAAACCAGGATAACCTTACACTTAAATCAGCCAAATGATCAAGCAGGGTTTCGGACAGGGTACTCTACTATCGATCATCCATACCATCAACCAGTTGATAGAAAAATGCTCGGAATATAACCAGCCCTTATACATAGCATTCATTGATTACGAAAAAGCATTTGACTCAGTTGAAACCTCGGTGGTCATGCAGGCATTGCGAAGTCAGGGTGTAGACGAGCTGTACGTGAAAATACTGGAAGACGTATATAGTGTCTGCACAGCAACTATAGTTCTGCATAAAAAAAAAGTTACAAAATTCTTATAAAGAAATGTGTTAGGCAAGGAGACACGATCTCCCCAGTACTATTCACTCCTTGCTTAGAGGAAGTAATCAGAAACTTGGAATGGGAGCAGTTAGGGATAAGGGTTGATGGGGAATACCTGAGTAATCTGCGATTCGATGATGACACTACCTTGCTAAGTAACTCAGGGGATGCACTGCAAAAATGATTGATGACCTAGAGAGGAAAAGTAGAAAGGTAGGCTTAAAAATCAATATGCAGAAGACTAGGGTAATGTTCAACAGCCTTGGGAAGGAACAGCAGTTTGCATTAGGTAGCGAAGCACTGGAAGTAGTAGGCGAATATGTCTACTTAGGACAGGTAGTAATGGCAGATCCGGACCATGAAAGCGAAATAACTAGGAGAATGAGATTGGAATGGAGCGCATTTGGCAAGCACTCGAAGATTATGACTAGCAGTTTACCGGTGTCGCTCAAGAGGAAAGCATATAACAGTTTCATCTTTACCAGCACTCACCTATGGGGCTGAAACAGGGAGGCTAACGAAAGGGTTCTACTTAAGTTGAGAACAACGCAGAAGGCTATGGAACGAAATATGGCAGATGTAACGTTGAGATACAGGAAGCGTGCAGATCGAGTGGGTTAGAGAAACAACTCAGTGGAAGTGAAGAAGAAATGTGCATGGACAGGGCATGTAGTGCAGAGAGAGGATAACCGTTGGTCGTTTAGAGTAATAAATTGTATTCCAAGGGAAGGAAAGTGCAGCAGGGAATGGTAGAAAGTTAGGTGGACGTATTTATTTATTTAATTATACTGCAACCTATTTATAGTGTTATTGCAGGAGTGGTTTATACAAATCTATACAAAAACAAGTAAGCAATAAAATTAAAAAAACAACGAGAAATAAGGCACAGGACAAAAATGTAACTTAGAATAGCAGTGCCAAAACGAGAATGCAGCAGTACACTACATCAACTACAAAATACATAAAATCAGGTGGAATTAACTTTTAACTGAAAATGGTTTAACTGCAGTGATCTGATTGTTGTTCCAGGGATTAAGTTCCAGAATTCAATACCCCGTGTAAAAAACTGCCTTTAAAATTATCTGATCGAGCAAAGTAATGCATAATATTAAGGGTATGGGGACTCCTATATTACCACGGAATATCTGAAGGAATATATAGGATGTGAGACATGATAAGAAAAATTGACAATTCCATGCAGAAACTTCAATGACTCAGTGTGACGGCGTACAGATAAAGGGGTTAGGTTGATAGATGACAAGGCTCGAGAGGGTGAAAAATGTCGATCATAGCGACGATATATGAACCTAATAGATTTTCGTTGTAGGCTCTTAAGGAGGTCAATGTCACAATGCTTATGAGGGTTCCAGACAGGACAAACATAATCCAGGATTGGACGGATTAAAGATTTATGCAATTATAACTCTGTATCCTTTGGAGAATTGCTGAAATTGCGCCTCAAATACCCAAGTTTACCGATTGCTTTAGTGCAAATGAAATTAATGTGTTTCTATCAGGACATGTTATTGGTCAATATGACGCCAAGATACTTATATTCTGAAACCCTGTGTAAAGAGAAATAATTGAAAGTGTAATTGGTTTGTGGGGTTTAACGTCCCAAAGCAACTCAGGCTATGAGAGACGTCGTAGTGGAGGACTCCGGAAATTTCGACCACCTGGGGTTCTTTAACGTGCACTGACATCGCACAGCACACGGGCGCCTTGCTTTTCGCCTCCATCGAAAAGCAGAAAAAAGTGTAATTGAACAATGAAAGAAACGTACGTAAAATTAGAAAAATGACATTATTACATTTGCTAAGTGTTACACTAGGTACAGAAGCTGAAAAAATAGGAATTTAGTTCAAGATGATCTTTTGGTGTGTCAATCACGTGGTATAGGACACAATCGTCTGCATAATGGCGTATGGGTTTCATGGTAAGTCATTAATGTACAGTAAAAATAATAGAGGACAAAGAGCCAACCCTCAAGGTACACCAGATGAAGCGTCGACAGAAGAAGAGTTAGTTGAATTATAACATACGAATTGTCACCAATATGATAGGAAACTGGCGATCCAGCTAACCAAGTGAGGATTTTTCAAAATCATATTAAGCTCTATTAGAGATTAGAATGCAGTACAGTATCAGAAGCCTTTGAAAAATCTATAAATGTAGCGTCGGTCTGGGTGCCAATAACAAGGGCACTGAGAATGTCATGAGAAAATTCAACTAGTTTTTTTAAGATGCTGAAACCTTTTCTAAAACCATGCTGAAAGTTAGAAAGAAGGTTATAAGATTCCAGGAATTCCATCACATGTTTCTGAATTACGTTCTGCAGCATCTTACATGGATACGATGTTAGTAAAATAGATCTGTAATTACATAAGAGCTGTTTGTTACAAGTTCTGAATAATGGATGTACTTTGGCCAGCTTCCATGAGGATGGAGCAATACCAGTGTTGAGCGACTTTTGAAAGATGACGGTTAAATACTCAGCAGACAACAATGAATAACGAACGAGAAAAGAATTGGGTATACCATCGAACCGGTCGATATTTTTGTGTGTGTGTCTACAATATTAAGTTAACTGCACCATGTTCATTATCATGGTATCAGTAATCGTTGCTGCCACAGTAGGAGGGTGAAAAGAGGAAAATTTCTGGGTGTCCGACGAAAAAAACAGATTTAAAGTGGGCACTAAAGCGTCAGCTATTATTAACGGATCATTAGTTGTTTCATCACTGATGATTATAGATGGTGATGCAGACTCTGTTGTCAAGACAGAGCGCAAAAATTTGCGTGTATTAGGTTTTAGAAGACTTCCTAACTGGACATTGAGAAAACTCTTTTGCCGATTTGGTGATCATTAGAAGTCCTTCCTTTGCCCTGCTAAACTTGGTAGCACTTTCTGTATCCGATAAACGCTCCATGTACCTGAGGCGCCCAACGCGGCGTGATACGTGGAGGATATCACGTGTCATCCAAGGTACTTTGAGGGTGAGGTTAAGGGGTTCGCAGGGGCCAAGTGGATGCTGCTAGCACAGAACTGAGTTAATGGAGTAATATGGGAAGGGCCTGCACCCTGCAGTGAGAATAGTCCAACTGATGATTATAATGATGACCGGCTAAACAACTTAGATTGGATATGCCGGTATTGATTACCAAGCTTTATTCTTTCTAAGCTTATCATAGGGACTGTCCTCTTCTCAGCCGCCATGGGTTCAGTGTATTGCAAATTGGCCCTGCCCATTCTTTATGGGCCGCTAAAGTAGCGTAAAACATTGTCATATTTAAAAAATAACGATCAGTACTTATGCCGGTAAAAGGCTTCCTACCATGCGCGAGCCAAGGCTTAGAAAGCGTACTTTGGTCTTTGCAAAGTATTCAGAGACAATTTAAAAGACCCCTGCAAGTGCGTTCCGGGATCATGAAGAAATGGATTCAGGTACCATGTGAAGAACCACTTCTGGTGCCGAAACCGGGTCACTGCATTGAAGTCTCGTCTATAGGAGTGCTTTGTTAGATGGCGTCGGCATGCAGTTCGGCGTGATTTCGGCTCGCGCTCACAGGAGCCTCTTATTTTGGCTCACGATAGTACATTCATTACTACAAATTATATGTAATTGTGCTCTGTACTTGAAATCTTTTACGCAAATCCGAAAGTCCTACTTACTCGACTCTCCACACAGGAGGATGAAGCTGCCATCTTTATGCCACGATCAGCTTGACTTTTGTCCTGAATATATCAAAGCCAATCTAACTTCGTTCGAAGAAGGTTACCGACAACTTCGAGATTTCATTTGCGACATAAATGCTGTTAAAGGTGAGTGAACACCTTCTCATATAGCTGGAGTTTTAGGCACTTGTGTAACGCGATATTGTATGGCATGGTACGTCATGGTACGGTGCGGTATGGCTTGATATTGTGTTGTATGATACGCGATCGTATGGCATGGTATAGGTATTGTATGGCATGGCATGGCATGGCATGGCATGGCATGACATGACATGGTATGGTATGGTATGGCATGGTATGGTATGGTATGGTATGGTATGGTATGGTATGGTATGGTATGGTATGGTATGGTATGGTATGGTATGGTATGGTATGGTATGGTATGGTATGTTATGATGCGATGTGGTAAAGCGTGCGCACGGCAGAAAGAGGGCAAGAGTATGGGTTTCGTGGCAACAGAAAAAAAAGCAGTGTAAGTAATGGCGTCTTGTAGTGTTAGTACGATGTAACGCTTTATGGTACGGTACGCAAGGTCGGGCCAAGCGGAAGGTGGGGCCTCAGGCGACAAAAACAAAGATGAGACGCATGAATGAGGCACACACCTCAACTGACTTTTCTCAATGTTAAGCGATAGTGTCAGCGCCCTGTAGCGCAAAAATCCTGGCGTCGTCTCTCAGCTTCGGTCAAGCGAAGGTCGGAAAAAAATTCAACGAACCAGAAAATGGTGACAGGAAATAGGGCCGGCTCCTAATGGAGCCACAACTGCCAAGCAGGTTCTTGTAAAGGTAACAATTCATAATACTACAACATTTAGATAAAACTGAAAAGTGCGTCGATTCAATGGGTATTCATGGTCGAACCCACGCTCTCCGCTGTCGAGGCAAGCGCTACGAGGCCTCAAAAGATAGTTATGCGTGTTAGAGAAGAATCTAGCGAATGCGTTCTTATGTTTCATGTGGTCTTGCACGTAAAGTAGTAGCTTATGAGTGTATGATAATGTGTGTATAATTAGCGACTTTTCAAATCACTGCAATAATCATTAGGCCTCAGCAAAGTGCCAGCATGTCTCCGTATTATGGAGGCGGCATAGTGACAACTGCATGGGGCGGCACCCCTCTGCCTTGACGCGCTTTCCCGCGAGACCGGCCGCGGTCTTGGATACCAGACACGCCGGTGTCAAGCCAGATGGCGCCTGAGTAGAATGCTTCTTACTTTGCTTTGTGACTTCAGCCTGACATTCGCTAAACCTTTATGTTCATGTTGCGAGCGCAAGTTCGCGAGGCGTGCCAAAAGTGCCTTCGCTGCGATGAACTGCATTTCCGCAATGTGGCGCTCGCATCAGAAGACACCTGCTTCATGGCGAACACCGTGGCAGTCAGCGCTTGCAATTCTTGCAATGCGATGCGCGCGCTTCCTTGCGGAGAAGCATCTCGCTAATTTATTAGTCACCTAGAGCACCTATATTTCTACCACTCGGACGCGAAGCAGCCCGCACCGTCTAGAGCATTCCACCCATCAACTCGGGCTGCCTAACGGTCGGTGGAAGAGGCGATCCGATAGCATCCGCAATGTGCACTCCTAAGCATGACGTGGCCGCAAGGAACATCACTGGAGGCGTTTTATGTAAATTGCATAGGCACAAGAGCTTAATTTTGATACATATATCATGTTGTCATGTTTTGAACGATTGTTTTTGTAATGGAGGCCCGTCTCTTTATAAGCCCTTTCAGGGCCATAAAGTTTTAAACGTTATAAGGTTATAAAGTGCATTCAGTTTTGAGGAGTGCTGGAGAGTGATACCTTCTTACATGGCACGTATACATAGCCACGAATGTAACAATGTACTGAGCCCGTATTTCAAACGAAAGCATGATTATTACCTTTTTGCTGTAGCCAAATGTACAAGATATTCGAGGCAGAGTAGCAAGGTATACTATCTGAGGCTCCAGTTGAAGGAAACGCGCGAGTTGTTTCTGTACATCGCCATATTTCTGTCTGCGAAGCTGCCGATCATTCAACCAGGGATTGACGTTGGGGGCATGAAGTTACTTAACGCCTATTTAACTAGTCAGACTACGTATACACTACCCCTGGAGGCGCCTGCGTTGCCGTTCCCATCGTTGCTCGAGCCGCCAAAGCTCGCCTCTGCGTTCGAAAACTGAGCGAATTAAATAATAAGCGACGTAAAGCATCTGCCTGCATCGACCTATGTGTTTAAATGTCAACTACCACCCCCCATCCCCCAGGCGCAACGTCAAAGAGCTGCTTTGGTTCTTTTGGCGATGTCTTCCGACTACGCGTTTCACATGGTGATGGGAGTTTGGAACGCGACAATAGTTAGGAAAACGCGAGGCTCGGAGTGTACACGTGTAGTGGTTGCATGGTGAGGCGTGTTTCCCACTTGATGATGACGAACGTGGCACAGGAAATGGGCGCCAACAGCAACAAGACCTGTAATAAGCCATACGGCTACAAATAAAAGCTATACAGCTTTCTCAGCAAATTCGTAGGTAAAGAAAAATTCGTCGTTTGTAGCCGTATATCCAGGGCTGAGCTTGAGTGGATGACAATGAGCAATTACTCCCTTATTACAAATCTGCTCCACCTTGGGGGATTCCCCTTAACATCCGAACAACAACAAGACCGGCGGGAAGTAAACAAATGTTCGCGCAGTGGTGCACGCAGTCTGCCGTTAGTAAGTCAAGGTATTCCATATAAAACAACTTCTATGACATAACGAGTTTTGTGGCTTTAGCGTGGTGCATAGTACGCTGGTTGTTTTCTGCCTGTAAACAAATTTGCGCTTTTTAGGCTTTCTCAAGGCTGAGGCTTCCACACCGGAGACTTGGCTGCAGCGGTGCCTGCAACAATATCCCCTTCGGGAGCGCAATTCAGGTGATGAGTGCAGGTGAGGAAAGTGATACAATTTGGTTCGGTTTGTGGGGTTTAACGTCTCAAAGCGACTCACGCTATGAGAGACGCCGTAGTGGAGGACTCCGGAATTTTCGACCACCTGGGTTTTTTAACGTACACTGACCGTACAGCACACGGGCGCTTTACTTTTCGCCTCCATCGAAAAGCGGCAGCCGCGGCCGAGATTCGATTCCGCATCTTTGGGAACAGTAGTCGAGCGCCGTAACCACTGCGCTACCGCGGCGGGGTTGAAAGTGACACGAAACTGCAGCTAAATCAATAAAGATTCAAATGTGGGTCCAAGGCTTTCTCGGGTTATTTGATATATCTGTGCATATCTGCGAAAGTATAACTGTAAAGGAGCCAGGCGTTAACCCTGCGTCAGGTTACGTTCTGTTGCACAGCCAGTCCGCATCTACGCGTTTGCCACATCAACGAGCAAGAAGCGGTTGAAATTTTTCGCATGAGCCAATCATATGGAATTATGGGAACATAGACTTATGGTAAAGAAAAAGGTATGAATAGAATGATAGATGGATTTATTGAAAGGAAAGGCAGAGAGGTTGGCCGGATTAATTGAAATCTGGCCTGCTACTCTGCACTGGGGAAGGGGAAGGAGAGAAGAAAGAAGGTCATGATGGGTGACGATGTGGGAGGAGGCATATGAAATATATAAACAGGCACAGTAGCTTGCTTTACAAGCGCGAATCAAGTTTGCTGGCGCACACAAAACGGCAAAGAGCTCGCACTGCCTGGACACCCTTTCCCTTGTCCTGCCAAGCGCCCAGCAGCAGTTCCTCCGACAGAGGCCTCTTGTCCAAACGCTTCAAGGAAGCGGCTAGCACACTTCTTTCGCACGCGTACACTGGGCACACCAATAATATATGGTCCACAGTCTCTGGGATAAGTTGAACATTCCGGGGAGACCACCTGTCCAGTTAAATGTAAGTATACTTACGTGTGAAAGCCACGTTTAAACGAAGTCTATAGCAAGCATGCCTGATGACGCGGAATATCACGCGGAACATAAAATTTCAATGTTCTATCGAGCCTTTTTAGACAAATGTCTCAGGCGTCTGGCTGGGCCCAGTAAGCTGCTGTAGCATTCTTCATACAACTCGTAAGAAGGCACGTCGTATCCGCTCTTGAAAAAGGCACGGCTGCTTGGAGGCCATTGCTGAGTGCACTTTTCGCTTCAACATCGGCCTGTTCATTTCCATGGAACCCGCAGTGGGCAGGGATCCATTGAAACATTACCCTGTGGCCTTGCAGCTGGGCAGATGTGAGGAGTTCCATAATGTTTAGTGCCAGGGACTTGTTGGCAGTGTGGCGTAAGAAGTTTTCCAAAATTTACAATGCAGTCTTCGAGTCCGTGGATATACACCATTTTGAGGTGGTTCCCCACATATGTAGCGAATAAATTCCCGAATGGCTACAAGTTCAGCAGCGGTTGATGTAGACGTATGTCCCAAAAGGAAATGTAGAGTCGTTTTCTGAGCTGGTATGACCACTGCTGCAGCGGATGCTTGTGCTGACACAGATCCATCGGTGTATACGTGAATGTAATTAGGGTATTCTATCCAGATGTGCGCCAGAGCAAGTTGTTTGAGTCCACTAAGTGGCACCATTGATTTCTTTAGTATTCCGGGAACACGAAGGTGCACCAAAGGTTTATCCATCGTCCATGGTGGTTGGGCGGGACGATATGGGAGGGCATATCCTGTCGGTACTTGCGACTGATGGCAATGGAGTGCGCTTGTAAAACTGCAGTGATGCCGCTCATTCAGAATCTTGCGGAGTGGGTGAAAACGATGTATTGTAAGTGCTCGTAAATATACACGAAGTGGTTCGTGCGACAAGTATATGGACATTGGGCGAGCGTGTGCCTCTTCAATTGTGCCTTTGTTAGAGGTGCATCTGGGCAGTCCAAGGCATATTTTCAGTGCCTGCGCTTGCATGCTCTCTAAAGTCCGCAAGCAGGAAATGCTCATACTAGAGAGTACTGGGAGACTGTACAGAATGTAGCCAAAAACAGTCTCGGAAAACCGTATTAAGGAGCGCTCAGTTGGACCCCGTTTGATTCCAGCTATGAAACGAAGTACATGTATTTTACGTGGTTTCCATATACTTTCCTTATTGTTGCCATATAATTTCAATATGGTGTTATGGAGTCCGCATATTTCTATATGCGTATTCCATATAGATTATTACCACTTCATGCGTTTCATATGCTGTCAATATAATCCATATGCAAGACATGGAATTATGGGGCTCATCATAATAAAAGTTTCAATACTTCGCGATCGAGTGTTGTTATGGAAAAAAAATTATGCGTGAAAAGTGTCATCGCGTTGCATTTAAATGATTCTTTTTTTTTTTCGCACAGAGAGGCCATAGCGAGAGCAACATGTGTCGGCAAGGTGCTCCAGCGGAGTTCTCCTTTGGAATATAAATCGCTCAATGAATACAACAAGAGGCTGCACTCTGCACTGCTGATGATTCGCGGTTGTGATCTACCGTCTGAGTTCACTCCTAACCTCCACAGCACTCAGGTCACTCTATTCCCTCACAGCTACGTGGTACTATTACTTGCAACCGTGCTTCTGTTGCGCTTGAAAAGCGTGTAGAAGAAGAAAGAGCCAATAATAAATGCGAATAACAGAAACAACGAAACAGGGTGACATGATGACTACAATTAAAAGACTTTATTGTATAGCAAAAGAACTTTTCAGTGCACCCGGTCCAAAATCAGCTCAAACACAGAATCCACTTTCTTGCGATTATTAACTCACCACTCTCCCCAACGCTCGCAGCTCTACTATAAATCTACGTGGAACTGTCGATATCCGAAGGCCTATGAACCGTAATAAGCAGATCGCGGGCGAGCAGTTTTAGCAGCACAAGACCAATATCAATAAATAGATACCTGCTGAAAAAAAAATGAAGGAAGAAACGGAAATCTAGGACCATCCAAAAGCATACAGACTCGCCCTCTTTGAGGCTGAACTCTGAGTGCATGGCTGCGATCTTCTAATAATCGCTGCACCCCACTTAGCCACTCATCACGCCTGTGTCGCATATGCATGATAAGGAGAATCATCTCAGAGGCCATCTTTGCCTTATTTATGCAATAACATCAGGCAAACCATTATGCAATTTTCGTGTTCAGCCAGGAATGTCGCTGATTGATCGAGAAGGACATGATCTCATAAGAGGGGGGGGGGGGGGGATCATCGAGGAGCGCTAACGACCTAACTGCTGGAAGAAGATTGACCATGTGTAGACAACGAAGCCCCGTCACCGTGCCCAGACTCACAACTGCCTCGGCACACTCATGTCCCTTTGTGTACGTCCAGACCCGAGGCATTCAACATTGATGCCACACCCAAATCCCGAATTATCGGTGGAGTCCTTAGGAAACAATGACTGAACGTGGTTGAAACACACCTTTTCCGTGGAAGCTGAGGACACCATGAAGCGAACATTCAGGCAGTGATAGGTCTAGAGCACAACGACATCACAAGGTCGCGTAAAATGACCGAGTAGGTAGGTACTCTGACACATGGTGGTTAGCAGATCACTTGTCTGAGCCCTATACTGTTC